>CAIGRS010008642.1:0-11764 GCA_903798395.1 Fraxinus floribunda
GGGTTCGATTCCCGGCAATGGAACCTTTTTTAAGCATTTAATTAAAGTTCCACATAAAATTCTGATTTTTGTCGTTCCAAATCATTCAAAATAAAAGGCAGTTCATGGCAGATGCATGTTTTTTTAAATGTAACTCTAGAAATGGTGGATTTTGTTCGCAAAAAAAATGTCCCATCACTTATTTCCTAATACGAACTTCTCGCAAACTCGAAGTTCGGGGTTTGCTTATAAAAACATTTCTTTATGTGTAACAGACTTTTACCGCATTTTTGGAAACAGAAAAAGAGACCCTCACATTAGATCATCCGATTGTATGAAGCCGAAGATTTATATTAATCTCCCTGTCGGGAAATTATAGCCCCTGTTTGGCCCCCATTTTTCGGTGTTGAAAATTTTTGGAATAGTGATTGGTGGGAGAATGTGTGGTAAAAAAGTAATGAAAAGTTTTAGATTTGTGTGTAATATTATTTTATTTAATGAATGTGCGATTGAAATGAAGAGAGAAAAAAATTTAATATAATATAATGGAAAAAAATAGGGGCCAAACGGGGGTTAGTTCGAGTTTAGAATATGGATAGAATAGAGAAAAAGAGCATATGGTTTCGAAGAATCACTGAGTTGTGAAAAGATTTCACCTTCAGTGACTCTTTTAACACAAGAAGATTCTTTTTCCTCCAAATGAAACTTATACCAGAAAGCATGCACACCATGCTCACTGCTCAGTTTTAGACTTGTATATCAGTAGTCACTACGAACAGTGCATTAATACAGAACAAGTGCATGTTTTGCTGAACTAAGAGTCATGATTAGAAGTTCACAAATTCCACAAAAGTCCATCACTTTCTCAATTGCACACACCATCCTCAAGAAAGGACTTTGATGATCTGATCAGGCACTACAGTAGAACAAAAAGTGACTTAAACCTCAAACAGAAAAAAGTACCCAGGGCTCTCATACAAGCAGCAAGTAGGCACTGAATTCTCAATGTTTCTAAGATAACAGGGAATTGAATTGATGCTTGATAAATATGGAAATCACAAGAGTAATCAAAAGACAGTAAATTCCGAAAAATGGAATTTTCAGAATCCTCAAAACACTCCAAAATATAAGAATTGGTTTCACATCAATCCCGTTATGGGAATCGTCAATATGTTACAGATGCTTTGCGGACCAATGGCTTCATCCCCTACTACGATAATGACATATTTAACCATCTACATGTTTTAGCGATGTGCTAATTCACTCATCTTTAAAACTTGGACACATTCCAATCTCTGAGGTAAAACATTTCCTGGCCTGAACAGAAAGAATAAAAGTCAGATTAAATCAAATATAGTCAAAAGAAAGAGACAGAGCAGCAGGATAACCACGGGAAGATTGTTTGCATTGTTCCATAAATAGGATGCGACAAGGTTGCAATGTTACATAAGAGAAAGTAAGATATGTTACTAATATTAGCATTTAGCATCGTCCCAACAGGATTATAAACTAACCACTAACCACAAATCAGCTAATTTTGAGCAAGAACTATCATGAGTTGCGTTGAGTTTTTTATTGGCTTTCTTTCTTCTCCTCTTCATGCCTTTTGGAGTCGAATGTGCTTTGCTATGTACCATGTTTTCTAGAAATAGATTTATAATTGTATTGATGAATAGTGTGTGCATCAATAATGTTCCTCGGATCCAGATTATAACTCAAAAATGTAGAAACAAATGGAAAATAACAAAAATCCATTTGGAACAATTAGAGACTGTCACTTGTGACATGATTTATACCCTATGATTATTGCAGCTCTATGAAGACTTGAAAAATGTTTTCCTTCTATGATGTTCCTCTAAGGGTGCGTTTGATTGCCAATATTTTCCTTCTATGATGTTCCTCTAAGACATGGAAGATCCCAAGAATTGTAAATATAATAATGTGTTTTTTCCACCTAATTTCCTAATTTACTATTGCTTGATTCACAATTTTTTCCACGGAAAATATTTGCCTACTTTTAATCACGTGACCATATTTTTCTTGAAAACAAGGAAAATATTTTCTTTAAGGAGAGGCGGTTTTTATTTTTCATGTAATTCACTCTCTCTCTTATCTATCCACCAATAAAAAATGGACAATGATAATACTTTCTAGGTTGAAAACTAAATCAATCAAACACATTTAATTAATAATTTTCGCAATCAAACGTACCCTAATATCATGTAATAGCTTAATGCCTTACTTTTTGCCTCTAAACAAGAAGATTATAGGTGGGTTTCTCGTTGAAAATTCAAGAAACGCACCCTAATATCTTAATGTCAACACTAACATTCAAAAAAATGAAAAAGTGATTTTTCTCCCATCTTGCAAATGTTCTCATTTAATTCCTTTTTCCTTATATCAGTAACTCGATCAAAATGCAATTATCTCCAAGAACAAAACGTCTGATATGCTTAATATCTTTAGTTTGATATGTATTTGTCCTAATTGTGCCCTTATTCGAGTAGTTTTTTCTTCGATAAATTGCCCTTTCGGGAAGAGGTTTCATCACAATCTTTAACCTCTTTTATCATCATAACATTTTCAATTATTCATTCGCGCGAAGTATTTTTAATTTTAAGAAAAGATAATCAACTTGTAGGGAAAAAAGATGTGAAACACTCTAAAACAAATTTATATCCTATTGAGAAACCATCATCGCAACCTGAAAGACAACAAAGTTCCAACCTTCTATCCACACACGTAAACTTCTTTACATACATACAATTCTGTAATTGAGTTTCGACACGAATCAGAATCATAAAGAAGAAACAAAAATGAGCCTTTCAAGGAAAATGATACACAACAACGAAGAAATCGATGGATGAACTGATAAAATAAAAGGTGGGTAACTAACACTAACAGGCTTGAGATTTTGGCCTTTCCATAGCAAAAATCAATGTTGCCAAAACAGATTAACAAAGGGAAATGGAACAAAACATCTTATCGTAGAATCAAACAAAAGCCATTAAAAATGTAAAACAAAAAACCAAAAGCTTCTTCACTTTGTCGAGGATTATTCAAAAAAAAAAGGAATTCTTAATTTCGTAAATTTTACCTCTGGGATTTGGGAAGTAAACCCATGAGCCCAAAACATGTACAGCAGCATGCAATGCCATAGCCATCAGCTAAAAGAGTCGTTCGTTTTCTAGGGAGTGAAGATGCAAGAGCTAAATAGTNCGTAAATTTTACCTCTGGGATTTGGGAAGTAAACCCATGAGCCCAAAACATGTACAGCAGCATGCAATGCCATAGCCATCAGCTAAAAGAGTCGTTCGTTTTCTACGGAGTGAAGATGCAAGAGCTAAATAGTATTGTTCAAAGGAATTTTCTAACACAAAATGCCAGCCAAAAACCCCTCTGTCTCTCTTTAATACTCTGCCCCTATCTGTAACTGATGAACTTTTGTTTGTTCGTGGGTGGGCCATGGGGTGGGGTGGGGGGTGGAACACGAATCACGAGGAAGAAGAAGGCTGTGCAGAGAGAATAGGTTAAAGGGTAAAACTTAAAACTGGTGTAACCACTGAAATTCTTTGAAAATGCCCTGTTTTAGCTCCTTTTGTGAGCTTGCACTTGCAGGTGTCACGTTAAAGTCTTGAAAATTCTCTCTCTCCCTCTCTCTCTCCCTCTTTCTTCATTGAGGAGATTGACATGAATGCCACTTAAAATTAGCTATATAACATTTGTATCACTTTTATTTAAACTTTCAGTTTATAATATTACTTTTTTTTTGTATCTCCCTTCCCGAACATGCCTACATTATTATAATTTAATTGTTTCTAGACAAATATACCTTGGACCATGCTATTTGTACACCGGGGTACCGAAGTTGACACCCGGTGTACAAACCCCTCACAAGAAGGGGGGCCCACGATTGTTGTGATGGGTCTGTACACCGCATCCCTATGTACAAATAGCATTTTTCATATACCTTTTACTTATTGCATGTCGCAGGATTCACAATTACTATTTTATTATTCTCGCATTTTGTAAAACTCGCAATTTATAATCATTTATACTTTAATTTATCATTTACCAAACATGCACAAAGTGATTACTTACTTGTGAGTCTTATAAATTGTGCATGTTTCATGAGTAAATATATTTTAAGCTTTGCCAAACATGATTGATGCTACAACTCTGAAATGAAGTGAAACCTGTTTTCCTTAACACTGTTGGAGTTACCGTCCTATGAGAATTAACCTTTTTCTGTTATTTTTTTCCTCCTCGTGCTCTACCTTTTTCGAAAGCAATCCGTCATGGACAGGAGCACAAAGTCAAACACGAACATGAAGATAATAAAAGAGTCGCTGATTCCTCACCTTAATATTCAAACTCAACGTGCTAACCTCAAGTTGCTCTTTCTCATCCAGTCCACTCAAATATATGGGAGAGAGAGAACTTAACCATCTACGTTGGCATTGAATTATTAGGTGCTCACAGAAAGGAAGCCATTATTATTGGCAATGGAGGAGTCCCAGAATTCTAAGGCAGAGAACATCCCTTCAAGAGAATATTAGAATCAGGATCGAAGAAAGAAGTAAAGGGAAGTTCTGAACCTGAACAAGATGAAGAAACTGGAGAATGCAACTCGGTTCTTGAAACCAGGCCTTCACTTGACTCAGCTGTTAAGGCTTTTGTTGAAGAATTCACTCAAGGAGACTTGGCGAAGAATATAGCAGATTCTTCTTACAGTGCTCAAGTGGAAGAAGTTGAGAAAATGTTACTCGTCTCTGATCCATGGGCTTCTTTGAGAAAATCGAGGGATTCCTCTGTTGGAAAAGATGCAATTTATCAAGAATCTGAGCAAAAGAAAGATGGGTTTCTGATGCTCTGATTGAATCACCATTCGAGGGAACTGAGGAAACCACATTGCCAACATCAGATGAAAATGTGACGGAAAATGATGCCAGTTCGTTACTACCTACAGACATCACTCATCAGCAGCAGGATCATCGAAAATCAGGTACTGAATTCGTTTAGATAGCCAGTGATGGCATATTTAATAAAGAGGATTGAATACAACTAGACAATATTATGAGAAAAACAAGTTAAAATCATGGTCCATTAGATACTGAAATGATATTTTGCCTTGGAACGTAATTACTGTTTTTTCATGAATGCTGCAATAATCAACTAATACTCCTCTAATAACGCATTTTACCAGCCAACTTGCTGCAACTCCACAAATTCGAGCTTCTTGGATGAGCTGCTGCGGTTTGCTTGATATTCTCAAAGGTTCAGGACAGTGTAAGCACCTAGGGCTATGCCAGTCTTCAACAAAACCTTCACGTTCACTTTCAAAATCACTTCCTCACAGGCTCACAAACAACTAAAGACGACGAATTGCAAGTACCATGTTCCATAATTCCTTTTTCTTCCTCGAGTTTCACACACCGAACCAAACCCGAATGCTTGGGTATTTAACAAATGAATTTGTGGTCCAAATTTAATTATGGAATCGTTCAGTTCAGTTTCGTTCGGCTCGATTCTTGGGTCTCCGCACAATAATTAAATTTTTTGATATTTACACAATGCAACATTAAGTGTTCAATTTTAGCTCTTACAAAATAACGTAGTTCAGTTCCATGATATCTTTTGCGTTTCGCTTTGTTGAATTCTTCATAGATTTGACGGTTAAAATCACAGGAAGAGGAAGATAACGAGTTCACTGTAATAAAGAGAGGCTTCTGCCTTCTAATTCGATTTCCCCGGACAAAAACAGCACTATGATAAACTAAGAGATTTTGGTAAAATTTAGGTCAATTTGATTAATTGGACTTGTGCTAAAAATTAGAAAAGGAAAATCATATTTTTGGTTTAGACTAAATCAATTAGTTAGCAAATTTATTTTTTAAAAAATAATTTGACTTATTTAGGATAAAAAAATTTAGAGATATTTAGTTCTTGATCGATAAGCGATAACCGAATTCAACCAGTCAATTCTCGGTTCAGATATCCGTTTGGGTATTTAATTTAAGAAGAATAGTTCGATTCGATTCAACTCGATTCAGGTCCGGTTCTAGAACTTTGTCTAATCCTAGTTCTTGCAATGTCTAACCCTAGTTATTGCATCGCATAACGTAGAAGAGCTTGAAATTATGAATAGAGTTCGGATTTCGAAAAGATTGCTATCGGTTGTTTATCATCACAATAAGGCATAGTACTAGCTATATCATTTTCTTTGTTTGGAATATTATGTTTAATTAAAGAAAGTCAAGATTTTTCTCTATATCATTTTCTTTGTTTGGAATATTATGTTTAATTAAAGAAAGTCAAGATTTTTCTCTCCTTTCTCGCAACGTAGAGAAGCTGTGGACCCATGGTGGTATTTTCATGCCTCTGTCTATTACATGATGAACTGACATTTGGAATCAGCGTGTTACGTTCCTATTGTAGAAAAACGAAAGTTACTTGTATACCTCAGGTTACTGGGATTTAGCACAAACACAAATAATTTCTTGATTCAACCAGTATGGACATCCTAATCTTAGAAAATTCTGATGAAAAAGCAGGATTACAATAACATCCGAACGCTTAATTGAAGAGATAGAAAGCTGCTTTATATAGAACTAATACTTCTTTGATCGCAGCAGATCATTGCAATAACTATATCAATATGTATTCAATAGTGTGCTGGAAAATGATGTCTAGACAGACCGCGTGGAGTATCAAATGAAATGTACGAGTGTTTGCCTCAATACTCTCTATACTGGACTATTAGTCTCACAAAATGCAACAAACATTAATCATCCATGTTGGATAAGCACAATTCTCCACTAATTTGAAACAGAGCATCCATCATATGATCAGACTGCAACCAGACAAGAAAATAATTGGGGGCAGGATTTCAATCCACAGAGTAAAGAGACAAATGCACATCCAATCATCAAAACATGAACACCTCAAGGCTCAAAACATGAACACCTCAAGGCTTATAGCAAATTGTGTCAATGATGCATGGATTAAACATATAGAACAGCTGATAGAATTATATTTCAATACCGGAAAATAAAAGGCGTAATGAGGATCAGAAAAACGCCAAAAAGATAGACATGAAGCTCATCAGCAAATAAAATACCATGAAAAATATCATAAACAAAAAAGAAAATCAATCTCGCTTCAGCAGAATTCAAAAGAAAGTCATAACAATCAATATTATTATCATGCATGGGATATGTCACCTGACTCACTAATTTGGAGAATGAGTCAATAATGCCCGACAAAGTTCAACATGATGGTCCGAACAATTTTTTCCTCTTTCATAAAAGCAAGGATGGACCTCATAACACAACACAGATAAATCACACTAATCATATCATGATGATGTAGATAAAGAACAGTACTGTGAATTCCTTAGAAACATATCCAAATTTTATGTGGTGAGCAGTCCAAACTCAAAAATCATTCCCTACATATTTGAATTCATAATATCCAAATTTCAGTAAGACATATTCACAATAATCACCACACTATATTCCACACCTTGAAGGTTTCTAAATAAAACATATATTGTTCCAATACTAGACAAAGTATTATTAAAATTTTAATTTTATCGGCTAAAATCACCAAATTCAGTAAACAGAAACCCAAACAAACAAAAGAAATAAAACTTATCAAAATTGAAAAATCTTCTCTTCTTGGGTTAGAATAGAGCCCTCCTAACCTCTAACTCAATACCGTGCATCCGAATCGCTGCTTAGTGCTTACTAACATGTCGAAGGTAGCAAGCAACACCTAACACCGAAGCAGCGCCAACAGCAGATCCCACCATTACCGCCCAATCCCTTTCCTTTAGACCACCAATCAAGCCCTTATTTTCACCGTCAGCCACAAACTCCCTATTAAGACCACCATTAACACCTTCCATAATCAACCTTTCCTTCACCATCACTTCCTCGTCCAATTTACTCTCCAAAACCCCAATTTTCCCCTCCATTTGCACAACCTTCTTTTCCAATTCATTTTTCAATTTCTCCAATCTCACATTCTTTCCCACCACAGCCTCCAATTCCTCAAGTCTCTCCTTCAAACCTCGAATCTCCTTTTCCATCCCCGCCATTTCCTTCATAAAATTACTCTTATTCTCCTCCAGTTCGCTGACTTTCACCACTAAGAAATCTCTCTCCTTCTCAATTGCTGCCAGCTTAACATCCTTTTCCTTTTCCTTTCCTTTCAACTCCTCCAAATCCCTTTTCATCTCTGATAACTCAACATTTGATTCTTGCAAATCACTCATCGCAGTTACCAAGTCGTGCTGCAGGCGTGCCACCTCAGATTCCAGCTCCGCAGCTCGAGAGGCCACCGCCCCAAGAGTCCTGTTTTCAGATTCAGCACTTTCAACCTGTTTTTTCAACTCCACGTTCTCTGCATCCGAATCTTTAACAGAGACCGTCAATTCCTCAATCTTCTCCTTATACTTCTTGTTCTCGGATATTATCTTCTCATTTTCCCGTTCAAATCCATCGATCTTTTGGCTAAGAACTGAAAGTTTGGACGATGTTTCATCTCCGGTGATTTCCACAGTCCGATCATCGGAGTATTCACCGTTCATAATCGTCTCGTCCGCCATCAGAAATCCCTATAAAAGGAAAAAAAAAAAGTCATCAAAACAGATCAAAATATTACTCATCCCATCAAAACTCCAAAAAAAAAAAAAAAAACTGAAATTGAAATTGAAAAAACCGTAACCTGGGCTAACGCTATATTTTTTTCAAACAATATATGAAGTAAAACTTGTGTAAATTGTTAACTGTGAGTGATATACGTTCTGGGAGAGCAGCCAAACAGAACGTAAAATATAACCTATCGTTTGTTCTAATATTTAATTGTGGGGTTTTTCTGTTGATTTCAGATTTCTTGGGATAGAAATGGGACAATTGAAGCTGTACCGTCGTTCAAGTGCCGGCTAATTGGCTCTTAGGATTGCAGAGTGATTAGGGTTTGCAAAATTGAAAAGATACTTTTGTGGGTTGTGGCAACGGATTTGGCGACGAGAGAATCAAAAACAGAAAAGGATTTTTAGAGATTGTTGGCAGCACGTGTGGTAGCCACCTTTATGCGTGAGGAATATAGACCCGTTCGATATAAATTAAAATTCAATTAGATTGAAAATATAGTCGTTATTGAATCTCACTCGTCTAATAAAAATCAACAATAACGATTCATTTTTCAATTTTAATTCGATTTTAATCTCTATCGAACATGGCCATAATTAGCATAATTAGGAGGATCTATCCTTACCAATTTAAACAAAAACAAAAAATTGTGTTCGATCATTGAGTTCAAAAGAGGTAAAGAGTTCGAACGTGTTATAAATAAATTGTTGAATTAAAAATACCTTTATATTTTTCTCAAATTATGCTACACGTATGAGAGGGGGGTCCACGATTATTTTATTGGCCTTGGGCCCCTCATCTTGTGAGGAGAGTGTCAACTCCGGTGTACACTTATCATTTCTCATTTTTCTCAAGCATATTCAGCGATCTTTCTTCTCTAATTTAGTGTAACCATCTTAAATATTTAAGATTAGTAAAGATATTTGAAAAATATCTCGCTCATTTCATTGCAGTCACAATTTGATCCGACAACAAACGAGGATTTGCAGTAGTTTGTGACAAGGACATATACCAATGATAGTTGTCACATACATTTCACTTCAAAGTTATAAAACAGATAAATGGTTTCTTGCCATGACTATAACGTGAGCCCGTTCGATAGAGATTAAAATCGGATTAAAATTTAAAAATTAGCTGTTATTGTTGATTTCTATTAGATGAGTGAGACTGAATAAATGCTATATTTTCAATTTTAATTAAATTTTAATCTCTACCAAACGGTATCTTAATCAAGAGTTTAAAGCAAGATTGTTCATGAACATGGCATCCATGAACATATCAAGCTCAGCTGAGGTTGTGTTTCATAATGAAAATTTACAATATGTGAAAGACAAGGGAGAAAATTGGGATAAGAGATCCATCACAGAGATATTGAAATTGTATCGTGTAACCAACATCTCCTGACTCCCTTCCACACAAACTTTTAACAAGAATCTCAATTACAGAAAGTTGGCTTTAAAGAAGAAGACACCTTGCCCCGTCTCCTTGCACCGATTCCCTTTTCTATCAACCCCGGGAAGCAAGACAAGCTCCTCAGGCCATCACAAACTTGTCCACGCGTTAATACATAGTTGTTCAACTACCATACTGAATGATACCTACTTTCTGCGAGCAGTAACACTATATTGAGCTTTTGCTTGCAGCAGATCCTCAACAAGGTGGTTCACTCCAGCTCGTATAGAATGGGTTGCTTTTAATGTTAATGGCTATATCAGGAGATAATATGGGCACGGGACTCTATTTCTGACTACGTCTCTTGGATCCTATGTGTTACTCATATAAATAATCGTAAACTAAACACGACACGTGGCGAACAGACAAACTCACATCTAGCATAGAAGGGTGGGCGAACCGACTCAATGAGTGCCAAGGCGTACTCAGTCTAAATGATGTTCGTCCGATCCCCTTTGGCAGGGGTCCCCAATACGAGCTCATCCATGGAGAGGCAGTTAATCAACCACGGGAGACCTTATGAAGTGATTGACAAGACAACACACTATCGGCATCGCCTCTACATACCTACACAGTCAAATCTTTAGCCTATACGTAGAGATATGGGGATCTCAGCATTAAATGGTTTGATTGATTGATTGACATTAATAGAGATCAATGGATCTAGTACACCCACATGCTTGACCATCCAACGGATCTGATTCACCTTGTATTGAGTATAAAAAGTCACATTTAACACCATTGGGGGATAATGGAAATTTGGACGTTGAAAGTAAATCTTGGTTCACTCTACTCTATTCAACTGGCCGACCCCCTATTATACCAACTAAATCATAGTACGGCAAGAAAAAATCTGGGATTATCATCCTAATTGATTCATTTATTAAAAGGAGTGGCTTGAATCATAAACGTATGGCTAGTTTAGCTTATGTGGATTTCCGTTTCTAATTTTGTGTTGGCCACGTCATTGATCCATTATTTGGGGTCAACACTATGTTTCTTTAGGAAACAATGGCTTCCTAGTCAAAACCTCGAAAAATACAGCCTATACTGGAGTTAAATCTTGATAAAGTGAAAATTGTGACAAACAGCTAAGAGAAAATTCATACATTCTTTGTTTTTTATACTTTGAAGTTGCAAAATAAATTACAGGTTCGCATTGTTGGGAATCTACTTATACATGCGCAGTGGAAATTAAAACATTTTTCAATTCCTACCAAAGATCTGCTTTGTATTTAGATAGAAATTGTAATAGAAATTATACATTTGATGAATTCTTCAAGCTCCTTTGTTGATTCTCGAACTCGAATGATTACGAATTCAGGATATGCAATCCAAGTTGTTCAATTGTCCAGCTTCCATTGGTGATCCACACAGAGAACAAGAATGACGACTAGAGTTTAATTTTCTTGTACTTCTCATTCTAGCAAGAATAATGAATTATTTCATTACGTTTTTAAACCCTAACAGCTTGTTAATATAAGTCTAAGCGGGCTTACCCATCTCTTAAACTTAACACATTCCAATATTTAGCCAATATTTGGTACATATTAAAATTTTCATTCACATTCTTCTACTCATTTTCAATCACACATTCTTCAATAAAATAATATTTTCCAATATATCAATAACTTTTCATTCTTTTTTAACCACACATTCTCCATCAATCTAATATT
>CAIGRS010008749.1:0-11168 GCA_903798395.1 Fraxinus floribunda
AGACATTAAAATGTTGTTGTGATTAAAAAAAAAACATAATAATCACCACTTTATGTTTTACAATTAACGTAAAATTATTTTTGATATTTAAAATTTATCGATCATATATTTATCATAATCGCACTTCAATATTTCCAACAAATTTTAAATCGCTTAAAAAAGTATTTATAACTTAAAACACCGAATCAAATGAAAAAAAAAAAAAAGGCTTAGACGGCTTAGTCGAGCCTCTCAGCTCGGCTCGACTCGACCCGATCTATAAATAGTGAAAAAATAACTCACTTTTTTATTTATGTATATGAATAATTATAAAATATAAAAGTAGACGGGAACGTCGAAACGCCTAGACGTTTAAGTGTCCCATGTCTATTTCATGTCTGTGATTGTGTCCCAATGTTCAACGGATGTTTCCACTAAGGTTCAATTTGCATCGTTAAAAAATGATTTTTATTTACAATACTACTAAAAGCTTGTTTGGAAAGTATTTATAAACTGTATAAACGAACACAAATGGGTGATGAATAAGCACCTTACCTATTTGACAATCAATATTTGAAAACTTTTTTTTTCTACATAATTATTTCCAACCACACATTCATAAAATAAAATATTCTGCGATCAATCATATATTACTTGAAACACACACATTAGCACTAGATTACTAATTTGAAAACACACGTACCGTCGTACGTACGGTAATGAAAACTTATATCATGCCCAACTTCACTATTGGACTTGGTCATTTGTTCAAAGAGCCACGGCCATCCGGACAATCACAACTTTTCTAAAAAAATGTCCGAATAATTAGGTAGAAAAAGGGGTGACAAACAAAAAGACACGTCAATTATGTTGAAAAGTCGATGTGCATTATTCGAGTTGGTCAATTTTAAATAAAACGAAACTCAAATTCCAAACTTTGAGTCATTGTCGCATTTGGTTTTGTTTCCCAATAAACACAGGATACTATTTATTATTTTTATTTTCTTCGACTATAATAATATTTCATGTCCAATATCTTGAACATGCTAATAAACCAAGGAAGCGTGTCATCTGCACCTTGTAAATATTCCCATATGTATAATGGGAGGTCCATAATTGGGAGTAATGGGGCACAATTTCCTCCACCTTGTATGCTTGACTTCATCTTAGTTATTGACTATATCTTCACCACAATTTCCTCCATCTCGTGTGGCTTGACTTCGTCATTTCTTTCTACATTCCACTTGTATTTTGTTAGATCGAAAGGAATTAATTAATTGTGAAAATGACGACGACGACGACTAGTCTACTACTAGTCTATATTTTGATTTTTTTTAATTTTCGTTTAAATAATCATTTGAGAAGGTCTTCTTCGGGTGATGATACCATTGATGACCCAAAATGTGAGTACCAATCAATCTTTCTCTATATATACATATAGAGTGGTGAAGTTAGGATTTTAGGTTAGGGACAGAGATCTAAAGAAGATTTTTGAGCATTCATCCTTGTTGGGATATTTTCTTAAAAAGATTTTGACCTGTGCAAGTATAATTTGACTAATGACTCACATTATTTTTCCAGTCGTCTATGCTCTATAATGATGCTTAGTTCCTGTTTAGTACACATTAAAATTTCTATTCTCGTTCTTCTAATCATTTTCAACTACACGTTCTCCATCAATCTACTTTTCTAGAATACATTCTTCCTAATAATGTGGCTCAAACACACCCTTAATATAACTTGCTTAGTTATTTTCGTGGTAAAAATTGTGATTTAACTTAAATTAGTGCAATGGTAGATTGATACACATGAGGACAGAGTAATTTGATGTTCCACAGTTTTATTAAAGTTTTCAATTATGAAAGCTTTCTTGAACTTTCCTAGTCAATATGCTAAACTATTAGTCCTTGTTTGGTCCCCTTAAAATTTTAATATATGTATAGAAATTTCTTGAAAGATTTTAAAGTGTTACCAGGCGACTTACGGGGTGGTTGCCCCTCCCTCCCTGCCCCACCCCGCCCCCCCTGTACTCACACATATATATACACACACTAAAACCACCATAAATAATATTTTATGACTAAGAAAAATTATTGTTTAAAGAGGTTATTTAATTATCGATTAGTGAATATTTATTAAAGAAAGTGTTTTATACTAATTTTTATTACTTGTACATGTATTAGTTTTTACAACTTATAAGACTTCATTAAAGATAGTTTATGAGTGTCACACTTGTAATTTTGATTTTACCTTAAATTTGTCTTATAAATAGAGAGTCGTCATAAATATTTTGTATTTACTATAAGAAAGAGAGATTAAAAAAGATAGAGCATTTGATTTTCTTGTAAACATTTTTTCAACATAGTGAATCATTGCAGTGGCGAAAGATGACTTAATCTCACATTAAGATAAATATATATAAATCTTGCATGTTATTGTCATTTTTTATTTTTATTTTTTGCAATTTTATTGCTCTTGGTGGTAAAATTATGATTTCCAATTCTCGCAAGTCACATTTGATTTCTAATTCTCCATGGCTTTTCATTTGAAAGTAGTAAAAAATTGATAATTGACTCGTGAGACTAGAGCATATGAATATGAAAATTTGCATTTTCAACTAGCTAATTAAGATGTACATGCATAAAAGTTAATAGGTCTATGTAAGTTACATTCAATATCGTAGAGGATACTGTTTGAAAACCTATTTGCCGATAGGAGTAGCTGCGTAGTTGAGGACATAGGGGAAGCAAGCTCCTTGGCTTCATATACTTTAGAATGTAGAGAAAGGTACATACATAAAGGTCAATATATATATATATATTTTTTTAGAATAATTTACATTTTTAAAAAAATGTAAATTGTTTTCTCTTCTTGTATGATTTTGCAATAAGGTAAGATGTACATACATAAAAGTCAATACATATATATATATATGTGTGTGTGTGTGTGTGTACATATTCACATATATACTTAGGAGACCAAAGATTAACGTACAAAAAAGTTAATAGGTATATATAACTCTCATTCAACATTTTAGAAGATATAGCGTTTGAAGATATTTCATGTACATAGAATGTGAAAAAACTTCATAATTTGAAATATGGAATATTTGGACTCCAAATTATTATAAATTTCGTAACTTTTTCTTCCATGGTGTCTCATTTGGAAAGAGTAAAAAAGATTCATTTTAAGATGTACGTAAGTAATAGTTGATATCTCCCTTCAAAGGAAAAAAAAAAAAGTAATAGTTAAAATATGTTCAAATGCATGCGTAGAAGACCAAAGATTAATGTACATACATAAATTTATAGGTGTGTATATATAAGTCACATTCAATGTCATAGAAGATATGATTTTGGAGATATTTCACATTAATAGAATGTTGAAAAATGTACATACAGTGAATGTAACTTCAAAGTCTAATGTCTTCAAAGATTAATCATCTCAAAATATTCCATATATATAGAACATAATCTTTATAAATTGTCATTGGTTTTACTTTTAGACTCCGAATTGATACAAATTTCATATACTCTTCGAATTGGAGATATTTCACGTTAATAGAATGTTGAGAAATATACATACATACAATGAATGTGACATCAAAGTTTAATGTTTTAAAAGATTAATCGTCTAAAAATATTCCATAATGTAGAATAGAATCTTTATAAATTGACATTAATTTTACTTTTAGACTCCGAATAGATACAAAATTCATATAATCTTCTTACATGTTGTCTTACTTGAAAGCAGTAAAAATATCTCCATTGACTAGTGAAATGAGAGCATTGTATGATTTATAAAAATGATGCTATTTCAAGTAGTTAAGATGTATATACATTAGCGCTCTAAAAAGCGCGTATATGTGCGAAGCATGGACATAATGTTTAGTTTTGAGCCTAGCCGCGCCTAGGAGTGCTTTTTTCGCTCCTAAACTCACTTTTTTTTAATATAATATTTTATAATTTTAGATGTTTGATATGTATTATTTTAATTATTAAATAATTTTTAGATTGATTAAAAATTAGAAATAATATTAAAATAATAAATGCATTTTTCCGCCTAGGCTCGCCTAATTCGAAAATTGACCTCCACAGCTAACTAGGTCTCACTTTTTAGAACATTGATAAAGAAGACTATACTATATTTGTTTAGATTAATATACATATACATAAAACATAATAGGTATATATAAGCCACGATCGATGTAGTAGAATATAGTTTTTGAAAATATTTCGAGTACATAGAATGTAGAGAGCAATACATCGGTATATTTAACGTGAATTCAGAATATGACATCTTAGAAGATTAACCAGTTCAAAATATTCCATACACATGGAATCTAATCTCTAAATAATCATTTATGTTGAATTCAACGAAAAAACTAATTTATTATTTGCATTGTAATAAGACTTTTTTAGTTTTATGATTTTATGTTGAGTTCAATGAAAAAGTAATAATTTTTTGAGTCATATCCCTTACGCGGTAATAAGACCATTTAGTGTATGGAAAATGCTTCTTGTCCCGGCTCAATGATCGAGACAAGCACCCTCCCCCCTATTCCGCCCCCCTCCAACGGCGTCCCTGTCCTTGTCCCGGTCATTGAGCCGGAACAGGTACGGCTCTTAGTGTATTTTGGTCCACTCGTTTGCGTCCAATATTGTAACATACCTAAGCTATCAACATCCATATGAGACTAGTAGACTGTAGACCATTTCTTCCCTTATTAAATTGATGTCACGTATTAACTGTAATAGTATAGCAATTAATAATAGATAGGGATGGATCAAATCGAATTTCATTGAAATTTGTGAAAAATGAACCATCGGTTATATGAGAAAAAAGAAACTGGATTGATCCAATTCTTTTTATGCTTCAGATATAAATTATCGAGTGTAAATTGTTGCTTAAGTTTTCTTATTTCACTTTCATACTTTATATTGTAAAAAATAGAACTATAAATTATTATAAAAAAAAAAAAAAGAAAGATAGACTTGTTTGTACACACAAATTAAGATTACTAAAAATGTGTTTGGTTTTTTATTTTGAAAAATTATTTATCAAAACAAAAAAATTAGAAAGTACGTTTGGTTTGAAATTTTTAAAACTATTTTAGATATTTTGTTTCGTGAAATTTGTTTATGAGTAAAAAAAAAAAATTAACTTTATGATAATATATTATCAAGTAATATATATATATATATATAGATTTTAAAGTTGGTGAATTTTACAATATTTCTTCTCACTACAAAGTAAAAAAAAAAATCAGTTAAAATATAAAAAATAAAATTAATAACGTTGATTGAAAATATTTAAAAAATATTTTTATCTACATTCATTTAAATATTTTTTGAGAATTTTTATACACATAATTATTAAGAGTTTGAACTATTTTTATTTTTATTTTTTAATTTTTAGAATTTCTTTTTAAATTTTAGATTAATTTTTTCAAAATTTTTATTTTTTATGTTTTAGAGATAATAAATTTTATTATATTTTAATTTTTTTAGAATCTATAAATTTTATTATTTTTTTAATTTTATTTTTTTTAAAATTTAAAATTTTTATTTGTTAGAATTTTATATTTTGTCTTTAAATTTTTTTTATTTTATTTAAATGTTCATTTTCCATGTTTTGAGTGTTTACAAAATTTTCATTGAAAACACTCAAAACTTAAAAAGTGCGTTTTGAGTTTTTTGTAATAAGTTTATCGTTATTTTCAAAAATGTATTTTCAGAAACACCGACTAAACACGTTTTCAGTGTTTTGAAAAACTGAAAACGGATCGAAAGCAGTAAACCAAACGAATCATAACTTGTTTTTAACATTTTTTCCTAATATACTCCTATATTAAATATTGGTTTAAATATGATTAGCTTATATTTGTCGATAACAAGGTATATTAAACAGGGGTATATTATAATTTGGGACAGACGAAAAAAGAAATTAAGCCTATCTTTATGGGACGAAGAGAATATAATTTAATCGATAGATTTTAACCAAAAAAGAATTATTGGAATCGAATAATAATTTAGTTCTATAAAATCGATAACTTATGCAGAATCGTTAGTTCTCAATTTTAAGACCCAAAACTGAATCCCATTTAATCTGAATCCATAAAAATGTCCAACCCTCTAACAGTAGGGATGACAATAAAATCCGTTCAACCCGATACCCGTGAGGCCCGTCCCGAATGGGACGGGGATTACCCGCCTAATCGGGTACACGGGGCGGGGATGGAGCGAAGATCATTACCTCGAAGCGGGTACGGGAAATATAGTCCCCGCCCCGTTACCCGCCCCGTTTAAAATTAATTTCTAATTTAATTTTTTTATCAAACAAAAATAATAAATTTATCATCATTTTTAAAGAAAACATAAGTTGTTTTTAACAAATGAGTAAAAAAGTAATAATATATTAATATTTACTAACTAAAGACATAAAAAATAAAAAATTTAAAATTNATCTATTTCAAATTTAAGTTTTTTATCGAAAAAAATAATAAATTTATCATCATTTTTAAAAAGAACATAAGTTGTTTTTAACAAATTAGTAAAAAAGTAATAATATTTACTAACTAAAGATATAAAAAATAAAAAATTTAAAATTTAAAATAAATAAAAAATAAAAATAAAAAATTAAATGGGGCGATAATGGGGCGAGGGACTTGCCCCGCCCCGCCCCGATTCCGTCCCGTCCCGCTTTAATTGGGTATAGATATGGGGTAATGTAATAAAAATACCCGACGGGACGGGAGTGGGATTGACCGACCTGCCCCATACCCGTCCCGATGCCATCCCTATCTAGCAGTTCACTTGTCAAATGAGAGGAGTTTGACTGGTTCAATATTTGATATAATTACGATTATATCATGTTTGCAGAAAAAAACATAATTGGACAAGAATCTTAATTTTCCTTGCTCAGCCGCGTGAAAGTTTCCAACTGGAATCCCTTTCAGATTTTCTCCATTTACTCGGCTACTCTCCCACCCCTGTCCCCACCTCCTCCCCCTCTAGCATACACAATCAAATAGAATATGTATACATATGGATATTGATATCCAACCCCCACGACTTGTGTAACGCACTAAACCAGAGGAAAAAAATGGAGGAAATGCCAACAGGATTTCGGTTTTACCCTACAGAAGAAGAGTTGGTTTCCTTTTATCTCCGCAACAAGCTCGAAGAAACCAGACGAGACATAAATTGCGTTATACCCGTCATCAACGTTTACCAGCTCGAGCCATGGCACCTACCAAGTACGAGCAATTCTTTTTACTTTTTACTTCTATTCAGTATTGTCCAATCCTCGAACGTCTATGTTAGTTAAAAATGGTTTTGTTTTGGTCTTCCAATGCAGAACATTCGGCGGAGGTGTGCCGTGGAGACAGTGAGCAATGGTTTTTCTTTGTCCCAAGCCAGGAAAGAGAAGTACGAGGAGGGAGGCCGAGTCGGACCACGGCCTTGGGCTACTGGAAGGCCACTGGTTCACCGAGTTATGTTTATTCATCAGATAGTAAAGTGATTGGAGTTAAGAAAAGCATGGTGTATTACAAAGGGAAAGCTCCCACTGGAAGAAAAACAAAATGGAAAATGAACGAGTATAGAGCCATCAAGGAAGATTTCCCTACTTCTATTCCCAAGGTGCACTTACATAAGTTTAATTAACTCGTATCTCGTCTATTGATCGAAAAAATTATTCAAAAACACAAGTTTCCATTCTCCGGAAATTCCAATTTGATTAATTTTTTTTATGATTTTCAGTTGAGGAATGAATTGAGCCTATGTCGACTTTACGTGGTGTCGGGAAGTTCTCGAGCATTTGATCGACGCCCGAATGGCCTGGTACCGCCACCAAGGGAGATGGTGATCAATCAAGAAAATGAAAGTCGAGGTGCTGCAACTTCTGAATGTGCAAGAATATTCTGGGCACCCGAAAGTTCAATGTCTGGAGAAAGCCATGCAGGAGGCTCCAATGGTTTAGAAAATCTAGTTGAGTGGGGCAAAGTGTAGGATTCTTAATTAAAGTGAGGAGCTAAGACACGTTATAAACATAATATTGTGATCTGATTTTCCATAACGCGTAGTTTCTTGTAAGATAAGTTGTATGGTAAAAATAATACTTGTAAGATATACGTATATTATATAAATATCGTTTTAATACACCGTCATATATAAGCATGATTCATTTTTTTCCTATCAAAGTCTAATACGTGCACAATTTCCTTAAATAGGCGGTGGCGATACTAAAAACTCAGAAGATTTACCTTCTCTAATACGATATTGAATCAATTAACTAAAAACATGAAATATAGGATCAAATTGTTTTGAGCCTCATTTATTTATTTATTTATTTATTTTTGTCAAAAATGCATTTTAGAATAGTGATTTAACGGAGAATACGTGGTTAAAAAGTATGTAAAATTTTTGAATTTACGTGTAATATTATTTTATTAAAAAATATGTATTTGAAAATAAGAGAGACAAAAACTTATTTTGAAAATAACGAGCAACAAACAAAATCTTATTGTATGGACCATGGACAACATGTTGTGTCCCCTTCAAGAATTGGTCCTAAACCCTAACACTTCCAAATTATTATGGAATTGTTTCTCTATTTCTTCTTCCATTTTCGTTTCATTTTCTAGTCAATTTCTTTTATTATTATTATTATTTTATCAATTTTCCAATTTTGAAATTATTAGAAGTCACCAGCTAAGTCATGAAACCAAGCTTTAACACGGTTTACAAGTCACCATAGAACGTGACATGTCCTTGGACCATTTCTTTCTTTTCTTTTTCAATTTACAAAATGTTGGGGTATTCTTGCTTTCGGCTAAAATTAAATGGATATTGTCTTTGTCGAGAAAAGTTAAGATGTTTGTTTGGTAGTATTTAAATTAAAACTTAATTAGCTGCAAGGTCCCATAATGTATTAAAAAAAAAATGAATAATATTTTTGTAGATCTCACAAAATGTGTGAATTAAAAAGCCTGTTCAACCGCCCCCAGGGCACATCTCCATGTAGTAAAAGGGGAATGTGGAAAAACTCCAGCTTTGCTTGAGGCTGTCGCGTCAAGGGTTCGAATCCTGAAATATGGATTTGGCTATTGGATAAGTACAAGTGTACAAACAATCTTCCACCTTGTATCCTTGGAGGCATAATCTTCGATTTACCTCATTCACCAATGCCAGGGCAGGGCAGGGCAGGGCAAGGTAGGTGGAAGCAGTCAAGGTTGCAGTTCATCCTTAAAAAGCGTGTTCAACCAATTTAAATTTTAGTTTAAGCTTTGCCAAACATAATCTAAACTATACAAATTATATTAAATGAGAAGTGGAATATTTAATAATGCAATGCTTTTAATTGGAATCTCACCGAAAAAGTGGAAATAAATATTCTTAATTAATCTTCCTCACTTGACTTCTTTTTTTATTATTATATTCGGTTTTTAAGTCAAAATGAAAGCAATACAAAATAACAGTTTTGCTTCATCTACAGAAGCAAAATCAACAGAAATGGGCGAGAATATTCACACATATGGTCTAGCAGAATTTTTTTTTTTAAATATACGGAGGGACACACTCCATTGTGAGTATTCTGACCCAATTATGTGGAAATGTTTTGGGGGGTCCTAGAAATAAATATCTAGTAATTAGTCAATCGCTAAAAGTAGGAATTCAATGAGGTTATCATCTAGCTAAACATACTAATTAGTAGACTTTAATCAAAATATTGAAAAAAAAAAGGATAGGGATAGAAGTCAAATCACAAATTTATTTTATTTTATTTTTTTTTGTTTTTAAAGTTACAACAAAAACTACGGATAGTTTCTAAAAAACTGAATTGGTTCACACTCAAAACAATATTTTTTAAAAATATTTATTTCAAAAATAGAAATTACGTAATTAAAATAAACAAAATAGTATCATTATTATTTTTAAATCAAACCCAAAAATTGTTAGACCACATAAATCTACTATTTAAGGTTATACCTGTCTTACGAACATTTTAACATGGGATTTCTACATCATTGTGAAATACACTTTTTAGTACGATGTCAAACATGGTCAGTGACGAGATTAAAAAAAAAAAAAGGGAAACACGTGTCGTAATATTATTGGTTAGTTTGAAAAAAAAAAAAAAAAAAATTAGCCCCACGGGTACTACCAACGTGGCACCTGTCCAAAACCGTGTTTTCAATTCGTGTTTGAATAGTATTATTGAATTGTGAAATTGAAGTAATTATTAGGATTGCTGACCACAACTTTATTTAGTTGTTTGAAGACGATCTATTTGAAAGCCATTAGACTCCTTTAATTCTTGGACATTGAACTCGAAGCCATGTTGACTTACTTGATCATTGTACTCATTTATATCATAATAATTCGGAGGTTGTCAAAGAAATCGGTACAAGTAGCATGGTAGAATAATTCGCAGTTGCTTGTGAAGGCTTCTGTCTGAAAAAAACGTGAATTGAGTATTATTTATAATTAACACAATAAATTAAAATTACATAAAATATAAGAAAAGAGTTAGATAGACTGACCTAAGAGAATAGCGAAAAGGGCGTTGTCCGAAAATCATGCAATTTTCCCTTTGTGCGTATACTTTCGACATTATAGGGCTCCAAGATAAAATCCTTATAACTCACGGTCAATTATACTTTTATTGACACAATCACAAGGATAGAAAGAAAAAGTCTCATATCGAGTTATCAAAATTATAGAAATACTACAAAATAAAAGAGGCAACACAAAGGCGGACACGTGTCGTCATTTTCCATCGTCGTAATTCGATTTTTTTTTTTTATATATATTTCTTCCTCCATTCTTTCACGCAACAGCCATACACGGGGCTGTCCAAAATATCCGAACCGAACCGGACCGAACCCGAACCGAATCGAGCAGTTCTTCATAAGTTAAAGACCCGAACGGGTACCCGAATCGAGAACCGAAAGGTTTGGGTCGGGTCTCGAGTCTAGACCAAGAACCGAAGAATCGAATGAGACTCGAAACTAAATAATTTTTTTTAATATTTTTTTATTGAATTAATTAAATTATTTTTTTCTAAATAAATTAACAAATTAATTAATTAAATCAGATCATTTCATAATTTTAAGCCTTGGACCTCAATTTTTTAATATGGATCACCGACATTTTAATATTAATATCTACTTTTTGGTATTTATA
>CAIGRS010008752.1:0-14609 GCA_903798395.1 Fraxinus floribunda
GAAAACCTGCCTACATTTTTCATAGCTCGTCTCAAGCACGGATAAAGAAATTAGAGTTATGTCATTTTGACAGAAAAATGTTGGTAGATATTTTGACATAATAAGTGTAGACAGGAGTCAGGATATGATTGGATGTAAAAGTTGATTGTGTTTTAAACAGTCAAATGATAAAATGTCACGTGACATTACATCAAAAATTATATAAATCATTATGTTATTGTAGCATGGTTCAAGAAATTAACTTAAAACTTTGTCGAATCTCATGACACGAAACACATTCCCCAGCATCCAATCTAATTGCTAGTCTATTTATATGTAATTTCTTTTAAATATAATTAATTATAAATTAAAAAATTAATTCTTTTGATATTAAGTTACATTTATTTGGGTCCTTACTATAGCTTTGCAAATCAAGAATAAAAAAAAAAACAAGAAAAAGGTGAAAAGTAAGTCAATTTAAACCAACTTATAAATATCTTTTACTTGTACAATGAATCTCTCTCAAATTTAGATAAATTTATTTTTAATATTAACCAACTAACGCGCAACGCATGTTCACCTTACTAGGTCTAATACTATAACAAATATGAAAAGAAGTGTCCTTAAAATATATTTGGCTATGCCTTGTTTGGTACGTATTCTTCAAAACTCATTTTTTTTTCAAATTAATTTTCAATCATGCATTCTCCCAATAAAAGAAAAGCTTGCAACCGAAGAATCGAACATTGATTTGTAAAGGTGGTGATAAATTATTATTATGCTATCGAGAAAATAGAATATATGTTCCAATCTTGGCACAAAGGACTATTGCAATTAGGTAGCGTGTATTTAGCCTTCCGTTTGTCTTTCCATCAATGATGAACGAAGAAACTCGTGAAATGTCAATTACGTCTACAAAGTGTACGAACTAACATTCTTATTGAGACGAGAATAAGAAAATAGACAATACTAGTTTGATAGTGCTGACTAATAGAACCGTCAGAAAGAAAATGTAGCATAGCACAAGACAACAATATAATTGACTGGGAAAGAAATTGTTATGGGCACAATGCAGAGTCACAATCGCCATTCAGAGTTAATTTGCGCCCATAACTAGCAATAAATGGTAATCATATTCCAATGCTACTGTAGAATCTATAGCCCAACCCGCCTATCCAAACATCTCAAACTTTCATGCTATATACAAGTATATAATAACGAATAAGGGCAATACTCAGTAAAGCTCCTGTTTGTTGAATACCAATGTTATGAACCCAAAACAAGTCCCTCTCGTGTAATATTGGTCACACGAAGGACAGCTTGAGCACTCAAAGGTGATAGCTTCGATTGACAGAAATTCTCCCAAGAGGCTATCTCTGGTTCCTCGGATACAGTAGTTGGTTTTAGGATATGAGATTTCTCGTACACAGATTGCAGCTCCAACAACAGAGTACGAGCTGCATCCCTGGACTCAGGAAGCCGGTCACTAAGCTGGGATGCACCTATTTGAATCAATTTGTCAATCCCAAAGGCTTCGATCCTGTCAACTCCCTGCAAAGCAAGCGAGCCAAACACAATTTACCATTTAACAGAATAAGGTCTGACATCCAGAAGATGAGACTGGTCTTTACTTGGCAACTACTAATGTCAGAAGTCAGTTTGGAAGGAACATTGATTTAAAGCAATTAACCAGGTAAAACTTAGTTGACACTTGACATGAGTGCTTACCAACCGAGGCACACTTCGACAAATGCACATAGAAGCCTTTGCCCGGATTCGAGGGTTTCTGTTCTTGATATGAGGTTCCAGCTTGGGCAACAATAGAACAGGAGAAACCCAAGTTGTTAGAGCTATCAAAGCACTTTCAGCTGCCTCGCACACAAACTTTTTGTCTTGTGAAGATTTCAGAAGAAGTTGTACAAGCTAAACAAAAGATAACAATGTTGTAGGTAAGGAATATATAGAGTCATTAGAGGATAAAGGCCATACAAAAGCATATAGAGAATATATATACATTATATGAATTTTGAAGGAAACGAATTACCAATGGATCCAGTGCATCAATGATGTCGTCACTGTATATTTTGAAAATATCAGCAGAAGTCATAATAGCAGTTTTACAAACAGCACTTCTTGGATTCTTGAGCGATTTCACTATTAAGGACATCACATCATTCCTGCATCAAAATGCAAGAGTCATGAAATAGAAAATTCACGAAATGCAGTTCTAAATGGCACTGCACACGTTTGGCCAATCAAAGAACCAAATAAAAGATGAACTCACAACATGCCAACAATTGCTTCCTTGTGAAATATAGACAATCTGCGTACATCGTTAAGTGCCACACACACCGAAACCCAGTCTTTGGAGTCTAGTCTGGATAGGAGTGTCTGAAAACCAAAACAATAGATAAGTATATGGGTTAGAGGTTGAGTACTTTTCTAACGCAATATGCTTATATAAATGTTATCATGTTGAGAGACATTCAAAGAACTTGTAAAAAGCATCAGGGGAAGATGCTAGGACAGAAAGCAGTCCTACCTTCAGACAGTTCTCTACGTCTTCTACAGTATTTAAATTCTCAGATTCAACGTATTCCACTTCTGAATTCCCCACCTCTACTCCATTATTCTCTGTCCCATCTTTCTTAATGGGAGTTACAACTGAGTCTGTCTTTATATTTTGCCTTTCTTCAATGTTTTCATCCTTGTGCTCAACCTGAGACCTCACAAAATTTCCATTACCAGAGCTTCCATCATTTCTATCTGATTCAGGTATTGTATTGACATCTCCGAGAGCAGTCTCTGACATTACGTATGTCGTAGATACCTGACAAAGAAGGATTAAAAATTGATCTCATATTTCCATCAAAATAGTTAGGCATCTATTACATCAATGTCTTTTTTTGGCAGATCAAACCCAGACTATTGTTCCACGGAACTCAAGAACCCTGCAAGTAAGGTTGTTCCAGGAAGATCAACTCAGAGTATATCAACATCAAACCCTCATCCTCACTGTGTGGTACACTAAATTATTTAAATCAACTATTGAAATTATGGAAAAAATCCTTCGTGTTTTCCATGAACATGAACAGCAGAAGACTATAAACTATTTCTCAGCTTTATATTGGACATTGATTTTACCATCTAGACACTATATCCAATTCCTTACCCAACTTGCCAGCATAGGACAGCAATATGTGACTGTCAATGTAGTAGATGTAGCAAATCCAGTCCACCAAATTAGAAATGATAATCATATCAATGCTGTGTGGAACACACTCAATTAAAAGAACACTTAATTTTGAACCCAATTTCCCACAAAATATACCAAATAAATCAACATATTCGTTTACTTTCTATCAATGCACAACGCAAAGTAAATCACTAAAATCAATGTGCGCCAATCACAAAATCACTCAACTACAACATAAAACCAAAAAATCCAACTAAATCATCAATAAAAAAGGCAGACACAACAGAGGCATATCAATTAATGCCAATTATCATGAAGATCTGTCACTCCTCAAATCACTAAAACCAACTACAACAAAATAATTTAAAAAATACATCAACTAAAAGATCTCACTTCACATAATATTCATTAACCACTACCGTTAACTTCAAACTATGAATTCCAATCATATATTGCGTACTCCTAAAACGGATTCAAAGTTCAGTGCCTTCTAAATATGTACATAAATATGTATATACACCAAGATTACCTGGAGAGAAATGATTGGTGAAGCAGCGATACTAAAATGGCAGATAAATTGATCGATAGATTCGTGAATGAGAAAATCAGCGTGTGTTAGAGAGATGAATTTATAGAGCGATACAGAGATTTTTCATAACCGGCAGTAAAAAGAGACGGGGGTGTTTTGTCGCCCGACCTGGGCCGGCAGGGTCGAAAAGTCAAAACTGCCCCTACCGTGTTAATTTGGGTTAAACGAGATTATAAAGAGGTTAACGGGAATAATTGAAAGTTGAGGCTTCAAATTTCGAACTGACGCTTCAACATAGGGAAAGCTAATTTGAATTGATGTTACATCAATTTTGAATTTGACCCCATTATACTGTTCAGATCAGCAGGTACTAAAAGAGGGTAAATTGCACCAGAGGTTACTTAACATCGATTTGGTTCAATCAAGCCATTATACTTTAATTTACGAACAATTAGGTCCTTCTTTGGGTTCCATAAATGAGCCTACTGAATTGTCCGTGTAGGCCAATTTCCCATTACACATGTCACTGAACTTTTGTCATACTTGCAATGAGGTCACTAAATTTCAAATTCATGCAATCACATCACTGTACTTTAATTTACAAGCAATTAGCTCGCTTTGTTTAGTGAAGAAAAAGGATGAAAATTGTAGAATTAATTCCATATTTGTAATTGGCGCAATTGACGATAAACTTTCAATCAAATAAACCCTTCTAACGTATACGCAAGTAATAATCCAAGTCACCAATTTTTATGTAAGAATTTTGATGTGTTTCATATTCTTATTCATAAATATTTTCAATGTTATCCCTTTCGTCTGATTTTTCCCTTACTTCTCTTGAGTATGTTACATATGATTTATGTACGATTGTTACCTTGCACGAGTTGGCTCGAATCCAACAGTTAAATTATGCTACCGAATGTTCGGTCCAAATGTGTATAAACTGTGACCGCATCCGTACTAACCCGAGTGGCGAACAAGGGAGGAAGGTCGCCACTCATCAGAATTAATCGGGTAAAACTTGAACACCCGAGTCATTAAAAATACAATAAAACTATGATTGCATGAGTTGGCTCTCCAATCGAGTGTAGTAGCTCGTGCGAGAGCTTGTCGGCTATCTTCTCATAAGTGAAAATGTAATTTTTCAGTTTTTACAAAAATAAATAAATAAATAGTTAGCTGCGATATCAGTGAAGTTCAAATACGGTTCTTGTATTGGGCCATGGAAACCTGTCCAAGTAAAAGAAAAAACCACAACATGAATTAATTGATGGTTCTATTTTTCTTCTTATAGTCTGTATGAGGTAAACTTCATCTAGTCCATTGAAATGTTTTACAATATTTTGATGTACGAGTTTGTGGTTGGTGACTAAACAAGAAGTTCGCTCATAAGGTGCGACGAGGTACAAAATCACCCCTCCTTCAAATTCCAGCACTTTCATTCAGAGATGTAAGCAAAAATTGTACATCAACAAATTCAAATTAATATTTAGATAGTTGAGCGATGAGTTTGGTGTCACTTGTTGGACATTCTATATATAACTTCACATATTAATAATAGTACAGTGAAACTATAATGAATTGCTTCGAGCCCAACCTTGATTTTCATGTTTAGAGATGTAAAACGAGTTCCCAAGGGCCAAAGCATCACGATCCTTGGTTACGCCTACTAGGGCCTTTTCTTTTCTCAAAAATTTGACGAAGATTGTTAGTATACTTCAAAATTCTACTAAATCAGGTGACTTAGTCAAACATGGCTCAATAAAAATGCAAATTAGGTCGAGTCTCTGGGGATCATGCACAATAACACTTTGGATTAGAGAAAATATAACCCTTTCGGCTATGCTTTCATTTTTGTTAAAAGAAGTTTCCGACAAAGCTACCTTAAACGAACTTTCTATAAAAAGCACTTCAATAAATTATGAGTAAATATGTAGCCTAACTGGGATTACCGTCTCAATCTAAGTGGTGCTAGATTATATGCTAAATGAAAGGTCTTTTAATTCAACTTATTATTTAACTCCTCATTACCGCCACCTAGTAACTTTAGTGGGACTACATAACATCACTCATAAATTATTCTTTCAAAAATAATTTCTTAATCTCGAAAACAACTTTGACTTTTCAAAATTCTTGCCATACACATTGCAAGAAATATGGATGTTCATTACAACCCACCATTAATTCACTCTAAGGGTCCGTTTCATTGTCAAAGGTGGAAAGGCTTTCAAATTCCATATAAGTTGGAAAATAAAAATTCAATTACACCATAGGAATGAATTTTTCATGAAATTGGCAAAAAAAAATAAAACAAGGTTAAAGTGATTGTACTTCGGAATTCAAATTTCAATTCCACTTTCGTATCAAACGGTCAAAGTAAAAATTGAATTCATCGAATGTGATATTTTCTATGGAGTTTCTATCAATCAAACGGACCCTAAATTATTTTTTATTCCTTTTGCATATAATTGCTAATTGGAAAATATTCTCAAGTTTTACATTTCCATCTCTTGGGAAACTATATAGGAAGTTTATGATACACGGCTTAAAACTACCACATTACAAGCAGAAATATAAAAACACTCAACATGGTATATAGTTATTACTAATTATCTAAGGTCGGCCAAATATACCAGCCCAGTGGCTCACCCTCCTGCTTTTCGGCCGCCACCAACGTGTTTGAGAAATAGCTGCCGCCATCATCACTGCCGTCCTCCACTTCGGATTGAATACCCTCCAACCCGGCAGACACACAACCCAAGTAATAATTGTTGGGAAAATAGGAATCACCACTGTCCACAAGCTGTGGAGCTTCCTGATCATCCATCACTGAACTTCCATTACTGCCACTACTGAGACGGTCTTCCACCTTCAAGATGAGTTGGACAGAAGAATCCGCCGGAGCATCCACCAAGAACGGATCGGATTTCTCTACGGCAGCCTCTTTTCCTTGCAGCTTCTCTGTCAAGGAAAGAACCTGCTTGCATGCACTTTAAGATTGTTATTTCTCAAGCCTACCGTTGTTTGTTTAACAATAAATTGACTTCTTAATGATCAAATCCATGATTAGAGTCCATCGATGCTATAAAACTGATAGTTGCAACTCGATAAATAGACCAACCAATAGTGCAGTTATCTTGATTAATCAAAGTTCAGAACAATTATGTCATACGTGGAAGAACCAAGTAGGCTTATTTGTTTTTCAATGTGCAAATCATTTCCTTTTAGCTGGTGGGGTTTAGAACAGACGCTATTTTGTTTGCTGATGCAGGAATAGAATTGATGAGCTTGACAGATACGTAAGTTTTATAGATCGGGAAAAATATTAAGCTTAGGAACCAGTCCAATAGGTCCGGGTCCCTATCATGTATATGAACGAGCAACTTCGCCTGCAAAATTCATGTATATACGCGCGCGTGTACAGCGAGCAAAAGATGCCAAGGTCATTTTCAGAGTTGCTGTCGAGTGAAGGGTCACCCTTGCAATGGACACGCACGCAATCATTTTAATATCAAAATTTATAATTGTTGAAATGAGACGGCCAATTATAAAAGTTTCTATGTGATTCTTCAGATTCAGAAGAGTCGCCCACTGTTATACGGCAAAAAATCGAGGAAATATCACTAGTTTCTATCAAGATCATGTGATTTTACCTCAGCTTTCAGCTTCTCATTATCTTTGAGAATGGAGTCATAGTTGGACAAAAGAGAATCATACGAGGACTTGAGTTGATCATAATCCCTTTCCAGCTGTTTGGTCTTCCACCGTGCACGGCGGTTCTGGAACCACACCGCCACCTGCCGCGGCTGCAGGCCTAGCTTCTTCGCTAGTTGGGACTTGCGATCCGGCTCCAGCTTATTCTCTGTTTCAAAGCTTTTCTCCAGCAAGTGCACCTAAATCAACCCACCCCACTAATTGAAAACGAGTAATTACATACTAGTGCAAATCATTTATGCATCAGATTATACCATGCAAAATTTGTTCGTAAAATAATTTTAAAAATTACAATAAAGTAAAATTTGACCTGCTCAAGAGTGAGACGGCGCTTCTTCTCCGGCAGCTGCTCGTCGTAGTATTCTTCATCATACAATTCTTCCGGCGAGCTGAAAAAAGGCCGCCTCTTCGAGGTTTCCTCTATGTTCAACGCCGATCTTACTCCTATATCATTAAATAATGAGAAATCAACAAACTGAATGAAAGATTAAAAGATTTTTTCCTTAATCATTACAATATTCTGATTAATTTATGCGAAGTATATAATGAAACTAAAGAGATTACCTCGATAAACAGAGTCGCCGTTTCCTAGAAATAACATGTTGCCGTTGTACGAGGGGTCAAAGAAAATACGACCGGATTCCATTTCTTTCGTCAGATCTCCGGTAATTAAATACACCGTTATCAATATATATAGATATACGTATATATACACACGAGAGAATCGTGTATATATATCTAGTTTTTTCCGGTGAAAAACAAGACAATCTACTTAACAATGAGCGGTTGGATTTTTAACTAAATTACTAGAATAGCATGAGCTTATGGCGGAAGAAACTAGTGCTCCAGAGCAACCTTGCCGGAGTCTCCAACGGACAGATGCAAAATCCCATCATGCGAAGTACTACTTTCCCAGGACCGGAGATAACTCTCCGACGCCGATTTTTCCGAAGAAAAATCAATTCACTAGTTTGTGATTCAATTTGGACTTAAAAAGAACGCCGGTAGCTTTTAGATTCCAGCGGGGCCGTTTGGTAAATTCGCGCTTTAGAGATGCCACCTTAAGTGCTCTGCAGCTAAAGTTGAAAGAGGTGATGCCACTGCTATATATAGTCAGTTTTCTGATGTGAAATTACATTTATAGCCATGTAGACCTTTTTCATATTATGATTGATATTGGGTGTTTTGGGAAATTCGTGATTTGGATTGGTTTATTTAATGTGACGTTACTAACTTGCGCCGCGGGTGACTGGGGAAATTGAATTAAATTGGATCTGAGCCGTCGGGTGTGGCATCGGGAATCAGAACGTGCCAGATCACACACAGAGAGAGAATCATAAACAGTAGCCATTCTCTACGGTCGGGGGGTTGTCGGGTGCGGTTGAGCCGTAACCCCATACTTGCGGTGGCCCGCGGCTGCATTTGACAATCCGATTCTTTAAAGTATGTACATTATTAGCTATTGTTTTTCTTTTTATATATTTATTAATTATCACGAATAAAAATATGATCACGTCAACTACGTTCGTCCAATAAATTATTTGAATTTTTTAAAAAAAAATTTCTCTCTATCCCTAATTCATTTCATTCAATTTGCATTTAAAATAAGTCGTAATCGATTACTTTTAACCTTTGAATTGATGGGCACCAATACCAAAGTGGGATCAACTGGTTAAAAGATGGTGAATTATGTGGTAAATGAATGTTGAGGGTCACATAGTTGTATTCAAATTTGAAGTGGCTATAGCATTAAAATGTGGCTATGTGGGCGAAAATCGTTCCATGTGTGAGCATCTGCTTTGGAGGAACATGCACATGAACGGAATCCATTGTGGAATAATTAAAAAAAAAACAAAAAAACATCATAATTTCAAGTAAGAACAATTTCCTCTTTAATTGAACATAGAGATAATAAAAATAAATAAAAATATTGAGTCCACTTTCCATGTGTTTTCCAGTTGTTGCCGTTGGATCCAATTGAGGAATAATATGTTTAATTATATAACTTAAAAAACTAAAAATTGGAACATTGATCATCAACCTATTATTCGAGTGGCAAATTGATCATCGACCTTCTATTATAATTATATCATCAATCTCTCCAAGGATAGAAAACATTCAAGATTTCGTTAAATCACCTCGTGAACCTTATGAAAATATGCCTGAGCTGGAAATCAAATTGAATTTGTAGTTTTGAAAATTGCAGGACGACATTACAATTTAACGAATATTTGGACAATTTCCTCATTAAGGACTGATAGTGCAATATAATGAAGGGTAATAATACCAAAAGTAATATTATTTATCATCATGATAATGAAATATTGGTTATGTAACAACTCATTACCTTCAATTTTTTTCCTCTATAGATTTCATCTAACTTGAAATGAAGACGACACTGAAACCTTTTATGTACGAACCATATGGATAACAAATGTAGAGCCAAAATTCGAGTGGAGAACTTTCACGCTTATGTTGTTTATTTAGACAAACCATCATTAAAAACTAGATGTGCTAATTCATGCAAAAATAGGAAAGAAAAAAAAAAGATAAGAATGCGATGAAAAAGTTGGAGACATAAACACGATAATAAACAATAATTTGTGAGAATTTCAATACAAGCAGGGAAACTTTCAATGAGACAACAACCTTCTACCCCATCCATAAATTTTGAAGCGAAATTTTGAAATGTGGAAAAAATATTATGTTTCACTATTGTATATGAGGTTCTTTCTATTTTTAAAAATATGAAGGGTAACTAAGTTTTTTTTGGCCATTGGAGTCAAGATGTGCTAATTAATTAAAAATTTGAGGATATAAATAGAAAAATGAGTAAAGGTGGAAAAATCTTAGGATCCGTTTGATTGTAAGGATGAAATTTGAGTGTAAAGAAAATGAATTCTAGGGAATTAAATTGCCTAGAATTTATTTTAATTAATTGTGTTTGATTGGCATATTTCTCCACTTGAAAAATGTTAAAATTTTGAATTTTTTAGTGTTCGTTTGACTTTGTTTCCATGAAAATTGTCCATTAAATGAAAAAAAATTACAATTAGGGATAAAATTTGTTTCCATTGCCAAAAAAAAAAATTAAAATTAAAAAAAGCAAGCTAGAAAACCATTTTCCCACCAAAATCAAGAATTGGACACGTGTGGGGCGTAAGGTGGAAATTGAATTGTCAAGAACATTTGGCCTATCAAACATGGAATTTGGGTGGAAATGAAATTTCTTTCCATTTTCCATGGAACTTTTCCTCAATCAAACACTGCCTTAATGTACTAAAAAGTAATGGAATAACCATAATGCAATAAGGGGACTACTTGCTCCTTTTTAAAGGTTAGAGACCAACTGTCCTCTCGAACAACATGTGGGGACCAGTGTTTTAATTTTCCGAACTCAAAATTAAAGAATAATGGGCTTTTCCACCCTAAGAAAGAAGAATAATTAACTTCACTAATCTTAAAAAGATAGCAAACCCACCCATTAATCTTTTTTTAGGCAATAGATTAGGCATATTTAAAAGCATCATTAATTAGTTTTAAATTTTTCTCATAAGTTATCGGAATCAAGGGGGCAACCTATCATGTTCCTTTGTCTTCCAAAGCACCACACTTGTATCCAATACATTTCATTAATCTTACATTCTACTCAAAGTTCATATTTTGTTCATGATGTCTCCCTTCTTTCATATCATTTAATATAACTCAAGATAAATATATTTCAGTATAGTATGCTAAATTGAACAAAGTTCGACAATAACAAGTAAGAAATCATCGGTTATAATTTGTTAGTCATCGTGTCTAATTCAACATACTGAATATCCACTTGCAACGGTATGGATTTCAATGAAGTATTAACACTAGATGTTAGAAAATGCAACTTCAAATCTATACGTGATACTTCATATTTAGCCCCTGTTTGGTTTAGATAAAAAAATAAAATTAGATTTCAGTAGATTTTGATCAAAAGTAGATGAAATGTGTGGAAAATGGGTAAAAATCGTGGTCGTATGAAATGTGTGGTTCAAATTAATTATTGAATTTGACTTAGAACTTTTTCTATTTTTTTTGTTAAAACCAAAATGGGCTAAAGAAAGGTGGGGCTCGAAATGGTGTTTTAGTATTAAAAAAAGGATATCTTAAACAATCTATGAGGAAGTAGCTAGCTAATCCGTGGACCAATCGACATAAACCCTGGTGATTTCCCTTTGCCATTTGGTGGATCGTGCACTTTTCATTAGGTTGATTAATCTCCTAGTGGAGGAATCTATTTAGATAAATAACACTAAAGATCTTTGGTGGGATGAAACAATTACTCGAGTTATGCTTTTTTTTCCAATCTAACCCGTCCCGCAAAGGCTACCAATAGGAGTTGAGAATTATGTGTTTTTACTTTTAGCCTAGACTAGTGGGACGAAACAATTACTCAGGTTACGCCTTCCTCCCAATCTAATCCGTCCCTCAGAAGCTCCCGATAGGACTTGGGAATGGTATGATGTTAGCCTTTACTAGTATTTATCGATACACGCACGGTCTACGCGTATGCAATAAATGCGCATAGAGATAGCAAGATGCTTTTTGGTTTTCAATTCCTTATTTGCTAAGGCAAGGCAAGTGACTATATATGTGGCCTGTGGGGGTTATGGGGTATATTTTTATCTTTTGACCAGAAATGGACACAAAACTTTGTTTTTGAGGTGGGTAGCTTTAGACAAAGGTGAGGATGAAATGAAAGGTTAAACTCCATGAAGTAGGTAGCTTAATGAGGAGGATGAAATTGAAAAAGCAAAAACTTTACAAAGGGAAAAAGCACCTGAGGCTGAGAAGGAACAATGCTTTTGTGATATGTTTCCTTAGTGTTGGTCTATTTGTATATGCTCCAACACAGAAAGATTATTTATCTAAAGTGGAAGTGGGATTTTAGAGGGAACTTAGTGCTACTTTCTTTCCTTTTACAAGTGGGGCTGAATACACTGATCTTGCCTCATTGATTCTCATGTCACTATAGTGGAAAGTGTAATCGTCACTTACTCACAGAGATGACATTTTTGATGCACTGTATAGATTATAGATATGTTTAAGACACACATTTGTTGATTGTCTCGTTTAATAATGTCCAATTCAGCATATGACAAATGTCCTAATAATATGTTTAGACGAGAGACTCTTGTTCATTATAATGTTTAGTTTTATGTTTTGCTATCGATTACCTTTAAAACATTTTTAGCCTTTATCTAGACGTGCTATTTGGTGGTAAAATCGATTATTCGTGGCTATGAAGTGGGTCCAAATTTTATTTATTTATTTATATTTTTTTTTGGTAATTCAAAGTAACTGGAAGCTTGAGCTCGATTCAAGTGAAACTAGTTCGGATTTTTTTGGTCCGAGTCAAGCCGATCAAAAGTTTGACCAAAAAACTTAAACTCGACCCAAGCCTCGATTTTTTTACTTTTGTTTAATATAAGCAGTATGGTTGCAGGCAACTATAATTTTAGCTACCTACAATTACATCTATTTTTTTTTAAAGTTTTGCAATTACCATTTTTTTTTTTAGGTTTAACTCGTCACGGCCCGACCCATGTGGCTCGTCGAACCATACATGCTGGCTTGGGCTCAAGCGACGCCTCAAAATGGGGCACGGCTGGAGCCTCAACTCGGTCTCATCGAACTACGAGCCAGTCCGACTCGAGCTTTTCTCGGGCCGAGACACGGACCGCTCGAGCCGACGAGCCACATTAACATTCCTAGTAACTGACATTTTAAAGTCAAAATTGTTGACTTGGGAAAATATATATTTTGCCCTGGACGAGGTGAGCTTGGTATGGAGCATTTAATTGAGGGGCATTTCGACACTTTGCCACGCACGTGGAAGGTATTGGAATATTGGATGAAATGAACATGCACCCTACTCAAACTTTTACCTAGTAGGTCTCAAGTTTTATATTTGAAATGATTTAACAAATACAAAGAGTTTGTTTGAATAATGACGAATGATTTAGTGTAGAATACAAAGAGTTTATTCTACATTTTTCCTTTTAGTGTAGAATAATGACGAATGATTTAACAAATACGATACTTGTACAGGAAAAATTCAACAATCATGCTACTCGTACCCTCACATTTTGGCAAAAGCCTTGGATGCATCAGTTGAATTAGTTCAAATAAGAATTGAATGTATGACTAACTAAGGTTTGAATTCGTATATTTAATTTTCAAAAACACGTGTATGCATCTAGTTAATTGCTCCATTGAGACGCTGCGATTTTTCCAAATAATGTCACTTTTTTACATTTTCATTTTCACAAATACATTGGATGCATCAATTGAATTGATTAAAAAAAAAATATGAATAAAATACAAAATTAAAACAATATTTGAATTCGTATATTTTAATTTTAAAAAACACACATGTATATATCTAGTGAATTACTTCAATGTGATAATGTGACTTTTTCATTGAAAAGTGAAAGTATATCACTTTTTACTCTCATTTTCGCAACACCTTGAATGTATTAATTGAATGCAAAATTAAAACAAGATTTCAATTAGTACATTTAAATTTTCAAAAACACACATATATATATATATATATCTTTCTATATATAAAAAATGCCTATCTAATGGAATTTTTTGGTTTAACGGAAAAACTAACGGAATTTCTTGATTTAACATAAAAACTAACAGAATTTCTTGTTTTAACGGAAAATCTTTTTTCACCACCCCTTACTTTCAAAATTATAATTAAATAATAATAATAATAAATTAACTTTTGACAATTTTTTCAAANACGGAATTTCTTGGTTTAATGGAAAAACTAACGGAATTTCTTGATTTAACGGAAAAACTAACGGAATTTTTTGTTTTAACGGAAAATCTTTTTTCACCACCCCTTACTTTCAAAATTATAATTAAATAATAATAATAATAAATTAACTTTTGACAATTTTTTCAAACTGAAATATCTTGGAGCTAACTTATCCGAATAGACTTTTTCTCGAGTCTGATTTATGTATCTAATTACGATTTATCCAACGAGACCAATATTCATATATTTTCGATAATTCCATCAATATCTAAATATTTGACACAAATAAAATATAATTTGATAAATGTATCATTTAGTCCCTAACTTGTAAAATATTAAAATATAGTATATAAATATTGAATTATATTTTATGAAAATTTTTGGGG
>CAIGRS010008756.1:0-12075 GCA_903798395.1 Fraxinus floribunda
GAAAAACGAAGCACAGATTATACAATAGGACACTATCCTTAACTCAACATACATACCCAAGTATGGAAAGAACTGGTAAGCCACTATTGTTGCAGTTCCAGCAAAAATTAGTTTCAGCATCCATCCGATTTTTCTTTCTGCCTCCTCTTCTAATGATCTCTGATCTAAAGCCAGTAAAGGTAGTCATAATAAATCAAAAAAAAAAAAAAGATAGGGTTGTCCAATGAAAAAAGGGTAACACGTGGAGAATTCAAGTCGATATGAGAGTGGCTTGTTCTGAGGGGACAAAAAATTTAGCATAGGCCCAGTGCCTATACTTAACCAACATGTGTGTGCCGGAAGCAACAAATGGACATATTCTTACCGTGGTTCCCTTGTGCTGTCCAGTATAATCTTCTTTAATATTTATAAATTCTTTTTGCGAACATTAAATCCAAACTCCAGCCACTTTAAAGTATCAACTCAATTTAAGTCCATATGTTTTCTTAATGAAAATTGAGAATTACATGGTTACCACTCCTACTTTGTAAGCATTTTTATGAAACCCAACACTCCTAATAAAAAGCCAAATCATAGGACACTCAATGAGGTCTTATAACAAAATCCAATCATTCCTAAGCTAGCATTTCAATTTCAAATCCATTTCATACAATCCGTCAAACCATCACGATAAATTAGTAGCACCAATTCCATATAAGCAAAATCAGAATGAGCTCAATGTTCCTATTCTTTAATTAATTCATTTAAAAAAAATGTATAGTCAAATACAATACCTAAAAAAAAAAATCAAATGCGCTTTTATTTGATATAACTTATTTCAAAGACGCTAAACTTCAATTTAAATTCTGAAAAAGAACAAGTAACAAAATGAATTATAAAAATCACCTCTGGTATGGAATGATGAAGAAAAATTTCGAGATTGCACTTTCCCTGGGTTTATCCTGTATAAATACTTACATCAAAAAATAGAGAAAAATTAGAAGAGAGTGGGAAAAGGAAAATTGAATAGTCGATATTTGACTGCTTATTGTGGAAAGAAGTGGGAAAGGTAGCTAGGGTTTAAGTAGGGATGAACTGCTGGGACTTACGGTGCTGATGCGTGCTGCTAATGTGCGCATTATGCGAAAACGAGATTTTGAAGCTTTGCTTCAATAGAAGTATGGATCTTGTTGCGGGAGCAGTCGCTGACTCGCTGAATTGCTGAAGTCTAGCGATTCTACATTTTCCGGCATAAGTACTAACAATTGCACACTTGGTCCTCAAACTTAAGTAAGTGATCTTAATCTTAGGCATGCTCTTTTAATAAAGGGCAAAAAAATCAACTCATATTTTTTTGGAACACATTTTAATTGCAAGAATAGTTAATAACTTTAAAGAGTATCATATTTATGTTCTCGACTTTTTTCATCTCATATTTATCAATAATATTGTATTAACTAATATGTCTTGTTCCTGATCACGATTTTTGTCCAAAATTTTTGTTAAGATAGAGTAAAAAAGCTTAGTTTTAAATAAGAAAAAAGTAATAAATATAAAATTGTGACTAAATATCTGTCTCTTGTTTTAAACGTTAGAATGAATGTTGGATGAAAATCATCATTATGGACAAGATATGTTATTTAGGGTCCGTTTGATATGCAAAGGTGGAAAGAAATTCTATTTCCATGTTAGTTGGAAAATAAAACCTATTAAACCCTATCAATAATGAATTCGTTTTCCATAAAAACAAAGAAAATGTAGTTTAAAGTGGTTGAACCTTGGAATTCGATTTTCATTTCCACGTTGAAATTCAACGGCCAAAGTGAAATTCTTTTTCCTCGGATGTGACATTTTTTATGGAATTCGTTGCAATCGAACAAGACATTAATGTAAAGTTGAATATAAGAAAGTTATAAAAAAAGTTAGGAAAATAAACAAGGCCTCCTATTAAATATTTTTAATGAAACTAAAATGTGATGCATTTATAAAGAATAATACTATTTTAGCATCTCTGGTGCTACAACATCAATTTAAGTGACGCTAAATGATGAGTTTAACAAAATGTAGAATTAACTAATTTATTTAATTATACCTATCATTTAACGTCACATTAATGCCACCTAAAATATCTTCAAGAGACGCTTTATTTATAAAGAGTATCTTAAGTATTCTAAAGAGCAATTTTTAAATATAAAGAGAGAAAAAATGTTATACACTCCAACAAAGTCTCTATTTTGGCTTTCATTTTATTTTTCTTAAGAAACATTTATTGATTTCTCTTAATATTTTATTTAATATAATTTTTATATGTCAACTGACCAATCAATTTAAATATAATTTGAATAATTTAAGAAATAAAGTATTGAAATATGTGATTTATTAAATACAATTATTGTAATTAAAAATAGAGAATGAGTGTCTCTCTAAATTTGGAGAGTCAAACATACTTTCTATTTTAAAAAGTCAAAATAGAGAGTCTCTTAAAACATAATTTTAAAGATTAACTTTTTAAAATAAAAATCATCTCATATTTAAAAAGTGTTTTAAATATGCTCCTAGAATGATGTTTAATCACAAGTGGTCCTAAATAGCATTAATCATTTATAAAATAATATAGTGTCAATAAAACTACCCTAATAGTATTATATTCTGAAAAGAAAAATTTATCCTTTTCATTTAATAAATAACTTACAAAAATGATAGGAAAACAAAATTTTATCTCCTTGTCCAACCAATCAACCTATCCACTCACTCATCTACCAAAATTACCATCATTCCTAGGGACGGATCTAAGATTTTTTGTAGTGGGACTGAAAGTATTTAATAAAGTCAATATAATAAAATTTACATGCCTAAAAAAACTCTTAAAGGACATTATTTATTTAAATCGTTCCCAGCAAGGATTTGAAACTATTCATTTATAATAGAATCTAGATTGATTTTCTCATCAATTTCTTTTTCTATAAAATGCATTATACAATCAGTGTTATCCCTCATGTCCGAAGCCCCAACTCAAATGGCCATGTGGATCGCCACGTAAGCCTCATGTCCACATAAGCAGCCACGTGGAAGGCGAGTCCACGTAGGCAGAGAATCGAAAGGGACGTCGAAGAGGAAGAAGAAAAAAACAGTCAAAAATGAGAGAAGGAATGCACCGTTCGAAGTCCTCTCCCTTTGAGGCAGACGTTGCCGAACTCCTTTACCCCACAAGAAATAACTGAGGCTCTGAAGCTTAAGGCAGAGCAAATGCTCCATCAAGTTGTCCAAAGTCTTATGCCACCAGAGGACTTCAAGTTAACTCCGACTCTGAGCTACAAAAGATTCGAAGATCCCTGAAGTGATTGATGTAACACCTGCAATACAGTATGTTAGTGTGTTAGTGTTAGCCTACTAAGTAGAACAGCTGACCTTACTTCAAGTATTAATTGTAAGAGTGAACAGTGATGTGAGGTTTCAGCCCAAGAGATCATGCCACGTGGTATTTGATCCAATGATCACCACGTCGACCAATATAGTATAAATAACTTCCCTTAGTATGGAAAAAGGGTTGGCATTTTTGTAATAAGAGAATTAAACACAAGCACAATCCTTCTATATCTATCATTCCACATATTTTGTAATACAGAAAGAGAGATTTATTCGGGGAATCAATTGGGCATTCGTTGATAGTGCGATTGCTGTCGAAACAAAACTGCCGGAGTCCAAACGTCACTGTCTCTTGTCAGAGAGTGTCTCCCACGTCCTTCTTAATTTGGCTACCACTCCTCAGCCTGTAGAAATGTGTCAGATTAGTACTTGACGTGGCAAGAATAGGCTCGACATCTGTTGAGTTCATTTTTTGGGGTCAATATATTGGCGCCATCTGTGGGAAACCATACCTTCAGCCACGAGCACACGTGAGGGAAAGGCCAGGCTATAGCTAGGAGTTTGGCTAACAAAAGTTTTAATTCTTGAAAAAGGAGACTCCTTGAAAAAAGGACCTGTCAAAAATGTAGAACCTTCGAAGGAAAGGAAAATTTTGCAGTAAGTGTTTTGAAAGAGATGAGTTCAAATGATGAAAGTACACCTAGAAGGACTAGGGCATACCCTGAAGAAGGGAAACCCTCACAAGCTGCCCTAGCTGCTCGCCCACGACTCCCTGCACGGAGACGAGAAGGACCCTGAGGTGGAGGCAGGGTCGCATCAAGGCTTACTAGGGATATGGCCATTATGGCTGCCAACATGAGGAATATAACCCAGCAGAACTTGGTCATGCAAGAAATGCTAATGAACAAACAAGGGCTAGGAGGGTACCACGCCCCTCCATACGCAACTCCTGAAAGTGCATTCCCAAAAATACAAGGGTATTATCAAAAGGAAAAAGAAGTCCAAAGTTAGATGGCTGGACGTCATTACTCTGGAATGGCAGCCCCTCAAGAAAGAGAGGTCGAAGTGGATGTGTCGACTAACTATGCCTCAGAGAGGCCATACGAAGTTCCATTCACCTTTCCCCCAAACCATGAACCGAAAAATAGGCCCTAAAGGTCGCCGAGCATTTTTTATAGGATAAGTCCGGGGTTCCCTAGAAACAGGCAGGATCATTTGCCCTAGGCACCTAGAAATAGGCAAGCTTATCCTCCCCTTCAAATGCCTAAAGATAAGCAGTAGGAGCCACGTCAACATGATGAGTAACCAAGGTACCATGAAGAGTCTCAGATCCATCCCCCAATAAATAGGCGTGAGAGGATAAATCATGCAAGAAATGAAGCATGTCTCTCTCAACCACCTCCTCAAATTCCTCAGGGGGAAGATGAGGACTCAGACTAACCTCAAAGATCTCATGATTTGGACGACGATGATGAGCATTCACCCTTCTCGGAGGCCATCAGGAATGTCCCCATTTTAAACCACTTCACTTTCCCAAAAATTGTCAAGTATGATGGAAGAGGTGACCCAGCGAAGCATATCAACAACCATAAGACCCACATGAATCTAATAGGGGCCACCCCAGCAATGAAGTGCAGAGCCTTTAATTTGACTCTAAGTGGGGGTGCTGAAGTTTGGTACACAAAGCTACCAGAAGGAAGCATCTAAAGTTGGCCTGACCCCAAAAAGACATTCCTGAAGTGCTTCGCAATTAGCAAAGAGGGTGAGAGACCTATCCAACGATTGCAAGACATGCGACAACAAAGGGGTAAAATACTAAAAAACATCTTATCCCACTTTACTGATGAAATGATAAGGCGCAAAATCCTCAATGAAGAATTGAAGGATCACAGAAAACAAGCTAGCCAGGGTTTTCCACCTCCCCAAATACAAAGAGGAAGATGCCCTACTTCCCATTAATGAATCAACAGGCACCACTGAATTATGGGCAGGAGGTTGCCGTAGCAACCCTCAACGTCACGCCGATCTTAGCATACGAAGAGGTCAATCCTGGCGATAAAATATAACACCATTATTCTTACTCAAGGCACTCGCAAAGGGGGCGAGGTAGGGGACGAGGCGTTGAACCTAGAAATAGAGATGAAGCGACCAACCATTGTTCCTACTACCAGTCCCATGGACATCGTACGGAGAATTGTTGGGTCGTCGCAAGACATCCCCATAACCAACACCAAGAGAGATGAAGGTGCCCCCCAAGGAACACTCCATATGGATCCAACCAGCAGTCAAGGAACAATGAACAACGTCTGCCTAACAGGAACGATTCTCCAAGGGGAAGGGAAAACGAAATTGAGAGACCAAGAGAGGGTTAAAGGCAGAGACAGAGTCCCCCACCTAACAATGAACAATAACCTATAAGTGAAATACAATCATTGGAGGTCCTTATGTTGGGGAGGGATAGGGGGGAGGAGAATCTCGAAATTCTCAAAGGAATTATGCCAGAGAGGCAAGCGATCCACCTATGACAAGCTACATAGTGAATCAATCTTCAACTTGGAGAGCAGTTCCGCCAATTACTTTCACACAGGAGGATACGATAGGAGTGCATTATCCACACTGTAACGCCCTAGTGGTAACGGCCGTTGTGCCCGTAATAGTCTGAAAAAAATGTTGGTGGATAATGGAAGCTCATTCAACTTTCGATAAAATGAAAGTTGATCACGAGGTGACCCCAATGAATTCCTCCCTTATATGGCTTCACGGGGGACAACATCATCCCAAGAGAAAAAATCACTCTGGCAATAGATATAGGGATGGAGCCTCTGATCGCCTGCCATTTTATGGAGTTCCTAGTAGTTGACAACCGATCTGCCTATCATGGGGTGCTAGGGAAACCCACCTTAAAGGAGTTATGGACAGTCACTTCAATTCACCACTTGCATGAAGTTTTCCACTAAAAATGGTGTGGCCACAATCTGAGGTGACCAGAGAGGAGCGAGAGAATGCTACTCAAATTCATTAAGAAAGGCAGAGCCAAGAACCGTCAATTCGTCACCAATGTTTATATGAGCGACCCCCCCAGACAAGGAAGCGTCCTTGAATAAGGGGAAGATGTCATAATGGACAAGGTTCCCGAAGAAGAATACATTCTCGGAACCACACGAGCCCCTGAAGAAGGGAAAGATGCTGAAGAAGCAATTTGTTTGGAAGAGCTAGATCCCCGTATTATTGACTATGAGCCCCAGACAACCCTAATGGAAGAACTAGAGATCTTTCCAGCTGACCCTATGGACCCATCAAAATGCCTGCAAATAGGTGGTAACTTACTACCTGAAATGAAGAAGAAGTAAAAAGGCTTATTGCTCAAAAACCTTGATGTGTTTGCTTGGAAACATAGCAACATGATAGGCGTTGATCCAAAAATCAGCTGCCACCACTTGAACATCAACCCAAAGGCTACGGCTCACAGGTAGAAGATGAGAGCTCTTAACCTAGAAAGGCATGAGGCCCTCAAGGATGAGGTCAAAAAGCTAATTGACAACGGGTTCGTAAGAGAACCTACATATCCGAAGTGGGTATCTAACCCCGTTTTGGTAAAGAAACACAATGGGAAATGGAGGGTGTGTATAGACTTTTCAAATCTGAACCAAGCATGTCCTAAGGATAGTTTTCCACTTTCCAGAATAGACCAACTTGTGAATTCAATTGCTGGGCATGAACTTCTGAGCTTTATGGACACTTATTTGGGATATAACCAAATCCCCATGTTCTCACCAGATGAAGAGCATACTTCCTTCATCACAGACAAGGGGCTCTATTACTACAAGGTCATGCCATTTGGATTGAAAAATGCTTGAGTGACTTACCAAATGTTGGTCAACAAGATATTTGCCGACCTCATTTGAAAAACCATGTAAGTTTACATTGATGACACGTTAGTAAAGAGCTTAAAGGTAGAGGATCACATTGCTCACCTCGATGAGACATTTCGATCTTGGGAAGGCATAGAATGAAACTCAATCCTTTGAAGTGTGCTTTTGGGTTCTCATCAGGAAAATTCCTAGGTTATATTATTAACCAAAGAGGCATCGAAGTAAACCCTGAAAATGTCAAAGCTTTGATTGAAATGATGTTCCTCAGAAGCCAAAAGAGGTGTAGAGCCTCACTGGATAGGTTGCAGCCCTCAATCGTTTCATCTCCAAAGTGACGGACAAATGTCTACCCTTTTAGAAATTCTCAAGGGAGGGAACAAGTTTTAGTGGACAGAGGAATGTGAGGTGGCCTTGCAAGGGCCGAAGACATTTGGGTAGGCATCTCTCCTTTCCAAATCGAAGGACCGTGAGGTACTGCATTTGTACTTGGCAGTTACCTCTGAAGCCTTAAGCTCGGTTCTGATAAGGGAAGAAAACAACCATCAGCTACCAGTGTACTATGTTAGCAAGGTACTTCTAGCAGATGAGACTCGATATCCAATATGGAAAAACTAGCCCTCTCCTTGGTAACTGCTTCAAGAAAGTTGATGACGTATTCCAAGCCCACAACATCCATGTACTAACAAACTACCCCCTCAAGCAAGTGCTTCATAAGCCAGATGCCTCGAGAAGGTTACTCAAAGGGGCCATGGAGCTTAGTGAGTTCGACATCACTTACAAACCTAGGGCAGCCATCAAAGGGCAAGCCTCAGCTAATTTCGTGGCTGAGTTCATCCTTGTTCCTGAAATCAAAGAAGAAATGGAACCTTTTGAACCTCAAACATGGAGGCTCTTAGTTGATGGGTCATCTGGGGATACAAGTTCAGGAGCAAGAATCATCTTAGTCAGCTCAGAGGGACACGAACTTACTTGTACTGTGAGGTTCGGCTTTAAGGCCACCAATAATGCAGCCGAATATGAAGTTCTCTTAGCTGGCCTTAGATTGGCAAAGGAGATGCAAGTGAAAGGGTTTATAATCAGCAGTGACTCCCAGCTAGTGGTTAGTCAAGTACACGGAAACATCTCAGCCAGGGACAAGTCTATGGTAGCATACTTAAAACTAGTAATGAGCTTCATCCCTTCATTCGAGAGGTTCGAGCTGATGCAGATACCACGATCTCACAACGCTCATACTGACGCACTAGCAAAGTGGCAAGTAGCAAGCACTCTGAATTACTTACAATGGTTCCAATTAAGCACCTCCCCAGATCGTCCACAGAGGAAGGTGGAACAGTAATGTGGGTGGAAGACACCCCTCATTGGATGAAGTCTATTGTATCATATCTAAAGGATCAAACCTTACTCTTAGGGAAAGAAGAGGCTCAGAAACTCAAAAGAATAGCCGCCTACTTCTTCTTCCTAGATGATGTATTGTATAAACGCGGGTTTTCACTTCCCTTACTAAGGTACATTAGAGGAGAGCGGGCAAACTACGTGCTTAGGAAAATCCATGAGGGCATTTATGGCAATTATGCCGGAGGTTGGTCTTTATCACAAAAAATGCTCAGGCAAGGATACTACTGGCCTACCTTGAAAAAGGATGCGCAAAGTTCGTCTGCCAACATTACTCTACTGTCCAGAGGTAACCCTCACAAGAACTAAGCGTGGTTTCTAGTCCTTGACCATTCGCGAAATGGGGAATAGATCTAATAGAACCTCTTCCCAAAGGACGAGGAAGTGCCATCTTTGCAATTGTGGCCATTGATTATTTTACGAAATAGGTGGAAGCTGAACTACTCGCCAAAATAACCGAAGCCAACACTTTCAAGTTCCTCTGGAAGAACATCATTTGCAGGTTCGGAATCCCTCATTCAATTGTATTAGATAATGGCAGGCAATTTGACAATAAGAAGGTCAGGGAGATGTGTGATGAGCTGGGTATCAAGAAACATTTATCCTCCCCGCATCACCCACGAGCCAACGGGCAAGTCGAGGCTGTAAACAAAATGATCAAGTACACCCTGAAGAGGAAACTGGACGCTTTCAAATAGATATGGATCGATGAGTTACCCCAGGTGCTTTGGGCCATCAGAACGACTAGCCGAACTACAACTGGAGAGACCCCATTCTCCATAGCTTATGGAGCTGAGCTATGAACCTAGTTGAAGTAGGTCTACCATCTCCAAGGCGGATACACTTCAACGAGATAAGCAATGAGGAGATGAGAAAATGTGGGTTAGACCTCTTCGAAGAAAGGAAAGATTATTCTCAAGTTAAATTGGCCATATACCAGAGAAAGCTGACTAGGTATTACAATTCGAAAGTAAAAAAGAAATCGTTCCGATGAAATGAACTGGTGTTACGAAGGGTGTTCCCACCATCAAAAGAACACGAATTGGGAACCCTTGGTCCCAACTAGGAAGGGCCATACCACATATGTGAAGAGGTTCGACCCAGAACATATAGGATCAAGGATATAGATGGAAAGGCACAGCCTCATCCTTGGAATGTGGAACATCTATGCAAGTACCTGTAAGATACCTTTTGTATATATATAACTTTGAATCTAATGAAGTGCAATCTTTGTTAAGTTGTGAACCAATACTCTCGTCGGGAGGGTAAGAGCCTCGAAAATACTTGTGCGCAAATGAAATCGACCTTATGAAGGTAAACACATGAGCTTATTTTGAGAACCTCAAAACAGGTAAAATCTCCGACCTTATTTATGCAAAACGAGACATTTATACTTGTTGTTTAAATCGCTTAAAGAGTCTGAAGTTATACAAACGAGTTTGAAAACCTTGAATATGTTGAATACTTAAAGTTATAGCATAAGGCAGACCTAAGGATGTCTAGTAAAACTGAAGTAACATAAGTACAGCCGAGGTTAATCATTATAATTATCTTGTTCAAAGGTAAAGTAATTAAAGGTCTCCCACCCGACCTCATGTTCTGGTTCGATGAACAAGTTAACATCTGTGAAAGTTATCAATGTCAAGAGTCGATCCCTCAATACTTGTGAAACATTTGAAAAAATGATTGATAGTTCATCATCGTATGTTACTTCAAAGTCAAAATTATTAAGTCATTTGCCTCAGACGTTGGCAAATTAAAAGTTAAGGTCTGAAGTTGTTGAGATACAACAAGGTCAGAGTTATGATATACATCGAATTACATCAGATGTACACAAGGAAATTTAAAAGAGAAACTGAACTTCATTAAAAATAGCAAATTACATCGTATTGGGCCGAAGCCTCTACACTTGAAGGAAATACAAAAGAGAAATGAAAAGTACATTTAAGTTTAAGGGGGTAGGGGCTGAGAAGCTTCAAAAGGAACTATAGCCCAGGAGCCACTTCTTCGAGGGCAGCTTCCTCAACAGCTTCTTCGTCGAGGTCAACAACTTGGACTCCCTCAGCAGTCTTTTGAAGCTCATCTTCTTCATCTTCAAGAAATTTAGCTCGCAATTCAGAAGTATTGTGCTGAGTATGGACCTCTAGCCATTCAATAACCTCGACGTAGGCATATCTTCTCCAATAATTCCCGACACGCTGATACGCCTCATTTAGGTGGAAGTTAGCCATGAAGTTATTCTCAGCTTCGTTAATGGCACATTCAACATCAGCTCGCACTGTTTCGACCTTCTCTACGAGGCCAGCAACTTGAGAGGTCAACTCCTCCACCTTTCCCTTCAAAGATGAATTCTCCTTGTTTGTCTTTTCCAAGACTTCAACAGCCAACCTCTGATAGGCATCCGAGGTCTCAATCCTCTTAGTTAATGAGGCCACTTCACTCTGAGATAGGTGGACCTCCTTCTTCATAGACTTAATCTTTGCTAAAGCAGAGGCGAGCTTCATCGACTCCTCCACCTTTTCCTTTTTTAGGGCCTCTGCTTCCACCTTAGCCTGAAAGGCCTCATCCCTAGCCTTAGTGGCCACTTCCTCAACCTGGGTGGCCTTGTTGGGAAATCCACAATTTTTTCTTTGAAAGTTTTTAAAAAGGGCTTTAGCCTCTATGGCCATACCAAACGACCTCCCTGCCTGACCTACCATTATCTCAAAGACATCCACAGCGTCGCTTTGCTCAATATAGCTTTGCTACTTCTCCATCCAATAATTGTAGAATGTGGTGGTGGCAATTTGAATTTTTAGAGGGAGGAGGGCAAGAGTTTCAGATGCGAGCTCATCAGTTCTGGAAGCCATAGCCCCCTTTCTTCTAGGGATATCAGATGAGGTAGACTCACTGGAGATTCTGGGCTTCTTGGCAGGAACCTGCCTCAAGGGTTCCGCGTTAGTTGGCCTTTTTTGTCCCTCGGAGGCTACAGCCATCGAGCTGCTCAATAACTTCAGCCCTGCTGGGACCTCAGAGCGAGGGGAAAGACGTCATCGGAGCTACCTGTCCCATTGGGGGTCGGGATCCTAAACTTATTTTTTAGCTCTTTCTACTACCACATTTTTTCCCTTATCCGGTTTAGGGGGGTGTCTCTCTTCGTGAAAAGCAGCCTCCTTGCTGACCTTCTCAATCCTTTCCTCAACTTTTTTACTTCTAACGAAGGTGGGCTTCATCCCCCTTCCTGAATTAGACATGGTGGCAAGTGTTTACAAAAATATTTGTTCGTTTTAAATCATCGTAAGTGTACGGTTCGTTAACAAGTAATAAAGTAGAATTGAAAATTCCAGATATCGTTCCCACAGAGATTGAACTAATTTGATTCTAAGTACCAAACCTTAACCGAATCTATAGAATTTTTATGTGATGATTAAAAAGATTTGTAACCAAACAAGATTAAATATGTAACTTAAATAAATTTCACCAACTA
>CAIGRS010008778.1:0-12601 GCA_903798395.1 Fraxinus floribunda
AGATATTAAACACCTGATTTTTGAACCTTTAAACTATATATCTGATTGATGAAAATGGAACTTTAAAATCAGGTTTAGAGGTAATTTTCTCATAAAATTGTCCAATTCCAGCCCAAAACCATTACCAATACACACCTCCTACCTAATGTATACGGCCCAATTCCATTCCCAGCCCAATCCATTTAATTGAAAAATGAAATCATTCACACCCGCCTCCACCCTCCATTTCGATTCATCGCGTCCTCCACTTCCCTCCCTCCGCGTAGCTGCTTCGCCTCCGCCGGCGATTCTTGACCCCGAATCGGCGAACCCAGTCAGCTAATTGCATCAGCCAGCAGGATTAGCCATTTGGTGAATTCAATTTTCTTTTGACAAGTCGTCCATGTTCCGCAGCTAATCACCCCTTTCCCCCCTTTTTTTGTTACGTTGATTNTTTTAACTTCTGAAATTAGAACTTTTATCTTCAATTGCTCGAGCCTCGAAGCATACAATTGATTTGACAATTGGCTACCTACCAGACTTCCTTCTTGCCTGTCTGCCTGCCTCTTAACTGTGAGTTATTGCCTTCTCTGTTACTGTAATTTGTAATTTTGTGAAGGGTGAATTACGCAAGTTTTGAACAGAGCATTGCCCTATGAATTGTGCTGTGAATTGATATGTGAATTGCCATGTGAATTGTTAAGTGAATTGCTTGTTGATTTTATCTGAATTGTTATAGAATTGCGCTGTGAATTGATATGTGAATTGTCCTGTGAATTGCTTGTTGATTTTATGTGAATTGTTATAGAATTGTCCCAGTGAATTTATATTCAGATATGAAATGATGAGATTCTTTCAAAAAAAAACTAATGTGGACAAGAGCTGATCACTCTAGGCTATTCTTTCATGATAAATTGTGCCAGTACTGGGTTAGTTTCCTGGCTCTGCCCCTATAAATTTTCGAGCTCTTTTGAGATTCAGTTTTGGAAATAGTATATGACACAGTTCTTCATTGTGCTTGCCCCTAATGTTTTTTATGAAGAATTCCTCAATTATCGATGGTCCCCCCATTGAAACCTACATGTTAGACATACCTATATTAGTTGAACTCTCTGAAGCAATAGATAAATATATTGCTAGGAAATAGCACATAAACATAAAATCTAGTCAAGAAAAAGAAGGTTTAACCTCTTGCAGTATTTCTTAGAAAGCAGAGTAGTGAATGGGATCTGAATCACACAGTGGTCCATCAATATCAAGTAGTATTGCTTCTAGAGGACCAACCAGAAAGTGAATGTTTTCTCAGTAAATATTAAAGATCGGTTAGATGACGAAAGGGATGTCAATAATTATAGCATAAGATTCATTTAAGGCAGTTTCGATCATTTAAAAGTTGTAGTGAAGAACAAAAATTAGCTACTAGTTGTTGTAGTGAACTTGTGGTATGCAAGTTCAACAATTACGCTACTAGTTGCTGTAGTGAACTTGTGGTATGCAAGTGCAACAATTACGTATGAGAGGATATTTTTCGGCTATATTATGCTACAGAATTGGCTTGGAAGAGAAGTGCCAAATTTAGAGTAGATATTAGATTTGGGATTTAGAGGAGATCAGCTATGTGTTGGTTCAATATTTAACTTTGGTTTCAAATTTGTATTTAATTTCAAAAATAAACGATGAACACGTCAAGAAAATTGTGGCTTGGGGACATAACTTCTGAGTGTCTGGCATATGGTGTTTGAAACTTTAAATTATATGGTAGCTTCAATTTAAATGATATCCTGGAAGTGAAAAATGAAACAAAAAAGTATTCATCCCAAAAGAATTTCAAATGTAAAAGCAAAATCTTAAATTCTTAATCAGGAATGTTTATGCATTGCAAAGCCTTCTTGTATTTTCTTTTCCAATCTTCTCTTATATGGCAATCAAGTATGGATATCTTGTAACTCAACCATACATCCAGATGATAATAAAGATAAAGGCATAGAATAACTTACAATTGACAAACAAATCACAAAGAAAGTCTCTAATCAATTAAAGATCAATAATGAATCAATGTAAAAATAATCAAGAAACCAAACTTCCCTATCGAATTCGAAATTGCAACAATAAGTGGTTATAAGGCTCAAATTTATCAACCCAAGATCACAAGCCAACACCACATTAGGTTGTACCAAGGATCTTACACAAACCACGAAGAAATCACCCAAATGATTTACCACGGAGATCGGTCGAACGAAGTAGCCACGAATGGGCAGAAATCGGTGAGAAAGGTTGCACCACAAAAGATGTCGGTACACACTGCAGTACCAACATCAATCAATTGCAAGAGAAAGGAAAGGGAACGGTCACGGTACCCACGATAAAAGCAGGAGGAGAATAGGAACAAGGAGGCATCCGCTATTTCACAAGAAAGATAAAACTACTTCGACAGAAGACTTGATATTACATGTGGAAGGGAGTGATTGGATAGAAAAGTTGACTGTAATTTAAATTGTCCAATGATATAATGTCACGTAATATTATATCAAATTTTATGTCAAACTCTATATTTTTGTAGCATGATTGTCATGTTTGTCTCACAAGGTGCCAAAAGACCCGAGTGTATATAGTATCATATAGGTTAACTGGTGGGCTAAGTAAGAAATAAATTAAAATAATAAAAACAAATTATTTTCTTACCGAGTCCCTTAAGATTCCCCTATTTCTCATTCAATCCTCAAGTAAATGAATTCATCAAACCTTTGTCCTCGTTAACATGCGCACTCGTCTCTGGTCTCTATCAGCACGTCTGAAAGAGAGAATGAACAGAAGCTCGAGTCTATTGCAGGTGTGGCAACCATCGTCATCTATACTGTTAAGGCGCTCAATTTTCTATAAAGGTACAATTCAATTTTTTTTTGCTTTTTTCCCTTGATTTTTCCTTTTTTTCTCGTCCTTTTCGTTTTAATTAACATATTTCCTGCAACTATGTAGGTTTAATTTCTGTGCCCAAAAAGATTATGTATCCAACTTTCTGCTTCTGCAAGCAAATGCAGACTACTGTCTATGAAAATGTGCATGGAGGCTATATTACAACTGTAGTAACCAAACAAACAAGAGAAGTAAAGGTAATTTGTTCATTCTTTCAAGACCTATTTCTGGGTCTTCTAGGAACATTAAATTTTTTATTTTGTGGGCTTCTTTAATTTATTTAATAGCACCACTCTTGAGTTTCATAGATATGGTACTTGTAGTCGTACATTACAATTTATTTTCGCGCTGGATTTGTTAGTTTTTTCATAAAATTGGATTGACCTAATCTACCTTATGAAATTCATCTTCGGTTGTCATGGTAAATAAATGATTTTGATTATTAGTTCTGGTTTCTAGAGGTTAAAATTTTGTTGGTATTAGTTATTTTTTGTTATCTGATATGTTATTTAGATTATGCACGCAATATCCTTCCTCACTTTGTTTGGTACTATACATTTTACAGGTTAATGACTTAGATTAAGCTTCGGTAAGGCGTGTCAAATATACTCAATAAGACTCGATGCCCCTTAATGTAGGAGGTTCTCTCATTATATAGAATCAAAATCACAACTAAATATGGTAGCAATCAATTACAATATTAACTAATGGTAATCTATAATTTAAATATGGTAAAAATAATCTATCTATATATGGTACAATTATAATGATAATGTAGACGTTAAGCTATAATTTTCGACGATCTTTGTAATCTTATTCAACCTCATTAATATCCCCCTTCAATTGATGCTGGTCGATAAAAATATCAATTTGCAATCATGAACTGACGACGGTGACAATGCTTACGAAGAAGAGACCCAAATTACAGAGTGATAACGAGATACTCAGCAACAAATATTGCAGAAACAACCAAGAATCACGCCAAAACCACTCTAAGAACACTCTAAAGCCACTGCAGAGAGCTCACACCTCAAGAAGAATTTTCAAAAGAAATTCACGACATGTGCTAACCAATATAATGAGCTCTATCAGTTGGGCGAACTCGATCGAATACATTATTCGTGTTCCAATAAAAGCTCTAACGGCCAATGCACTGACCAAAAATACAGCAATATATCGCTGGCCAAGATGCTGCAGTTGCAAGAAATTCCATCGAACATCCTACACCAAAAACTCAAAGATGATTCTCCTCAATGTGCCAAAGAGTCGCATGTTGACAAAAAATTATGTAAAAAGTGAGAATTCAGGAAAAGTCTACCATGCTATGATATTGACAAACTTTTGACTGAATGATTCTTCCATTAGAATTTGTTACATTATATAGGAATAATATCAATTTAAATATAATTGATGTAATTAACCAAACTATGGTAAATATAATTATATACATAATTATGTTAAGTTATAATATGTGTTAATCTTCGCGATCGTTGTCAATCTCCGTTATCTCTATTAGCGATCTCTTTTGATCATTGATATCCCCCTCAAATTAATGCCGGTAAAAGTATCTATTTATAATCAGAGCCAGGTACTACGTAGAAGGTGGACCCTGTTTGGCGAAGGAACTGCCGGAGAAATCCTATTGTGGTTGACATATAAAGTTGCGAGTGGAAGTGTGGTTGATCGGCACGAGGTAGTTGCTCGCACAGTTTGGGTGATGATTGTGGGACAACGTCTGTGAGATAGGGTCGCATAACATGAAGATTGGACCAATTAATAGTGTAATTAGGTTGGGCGGGTAATGGTCCCTTCTTTGAAGACGAAAGTCGGTTATCATGAAATTACTCGTGCTCTTGTTTTTTTATTATGAAAATCTTGTTTTGATTCAGGTTGTTAATATCTCCCTTATTTTTAATGGAAAAATTGTTAGTATTATGAGCAGGCATTAATTGTGATTCGTTACCTTTCTTTAGGAAAAAGCAATAGCTCCAATTGAAGCTATCGGTGCATTTCAGAAACTTCCAATGGTGATGCCATCATTCGATATCTTATATTCTTCGCTGAGGAAGGCAAAGAGGATCCCACCTACAAAGGGTAATTGATTTTCAAGATTTTTCCTTTTTTACAAACCTCCTCATTGGAATTGGATTAGAACTTGGATCATGGAGTGAATTATGTTATTTAGTTTAAATGTTTCACAGGTATTGCTAATAAGGCAAAGCGCGAAAGAAATAGAGGTGCCAAACAACTTGATGCATTAATGAAGGTAATTTTTAGACATAACGATGTTCACGAGGGCATACATATAATAATTAACAATACTGCCCGTCTCATGTGAAACAAGAATTTACTTTTGTATCTTGGCTCTTGTTGTCATCTTTAGGAACTTGCCATTCCATTAAGGACGTACAAGGAAAACTTCCCGGACAAAAGAAATCTGCATCCATATGAACGATCTCTGATTGAGTTGACTTTTGGAGAAGGAAACTATGAGGAGGTACATTTCAAGTTAACATTTTTGTTCCTGTTGAGTCCTAGATTCATCTTGGAGAAATAATAATATGGCTTTTTTTGTTTTCTTGCGAGTCGTTACTACCATTTTTTCTTCCTTTGCTTCACCTCTTGCACATGAGATTATACAACCTATGTTTCTCTTTGAGTTGGATTGATGAATGTGCTTGTTGTCAACTTCACACTATGTTGAGATGTTCCTATTACAGGAGTTCTTTCTATATTAAACAACCGTTGCATGTCAAAAATTGTCTACTCCTTTTTATGCTTTAGTTTTATTATTATACTTCTTTATGTTTCACAGGTGTTGGGACAGGTTGATGCTCTACGGAAGAAAGTCGTTTCAGTTGGAAAAGAACATGCCTCGCTCTGTGCTAAGGTTGCAATTAGTTTAAGTTAGCAATTATTCTTTCTCCTTGCTGGAAATTGTGAATGGCTGTATCAAAATCTTATTTGTATAGAAAAGGAATTTAAAAAAAAAAATAAAGAAAAAAAAAGAATTATATAAGGTACTATAAATGATTGCCATTGACGTAATCCTGATCTTCTTGATATGCTTGGTCCAGAATAGAATTAGGCTGATTGCCAGTTTAATTTTTGTTACTTTATAATACAAATAATGAAACATTGGTTTATCTATGTTTCAAAAGACGTAGAGAAATTCTATAAACTAAAGCCTAGTGATTCAGAGAAAAGTACTTCTATTGAAGTTCACCATCTTTTTCTCTTTCTATTAGCAGTTTTCTGTTCTAAAATATCTGCAAAACTGTTTATAAATCGCACTTTTATAACCTACATGCGATAGATTCCAAACCAGAAGATTTTCAACTTCTCGAAAGATGGAAACGCTCCTTTTGTCATGGGCTAGATGTTTATAATTAAGTTAGCTATTTTGTATAAAGAAAAGAAACTTTTATTTTTGGATCAGCAATGGAGTTCAATTATGTTTTATTTTATATTTCTTCTGAAACTTGTTTGAAAACACTATATATTTGCCTTTTGTCTCCATATGTTTTAACAAGTACATACCTGCTAAATATTTAGATGATTCTTGGCAGTCTCTTACAAAGCGAGAAGCTGAGGAGCGACTAAGTGAGGTTAGCATCATAGGCATATTGTGATTATCCTATACGTTGAGTTCTTTACGTTTGCCTTGGTGTTTCCACAGGGAATGAAAACAATCGAAGAACTTTTTAACCATGAAGGAAAAGCTGTAGATGCATTGTTAAATGTTGCTAAGGTAATTTTTCAAGAACAAAGAATCAACTAAAAGTGCATGGGCATGGAAATCCAAATATTGCACTTATGATTGCTGATCAACCTGGAGTCATAGTCAAACTACAACTTACAACCCTGTTAAGGAAAATTCATTGACAATTTTTTTTGAGCTCACTGTATATGATTTTCAAAATAACTACTCTTGTTCTTGTTATAAGGTATTGCAAATTAAATTAATATGCTTATGGATGGCTGTTTAAACTGATGATTTGGTAATAGTTATATCAGAGGATCCATGGCCTAAAGTTTGTACATAATTAGGTCCAAACTGCTTGGAGCAGCTATTCCATTTGGAGAGCCAGATAAAACAATGATGATATTTTTTCTTGAGATGAATATTTTTTTTTTCCTTTTTTCTATTCCTTTGATCATTTTAATGTATTGCATTGTTACCCTGAACGGCTGAGCCTGAAGTGCCATCTTTCTTTTCATAAAAAGTTGTACTGCTTCTACACATCTTGTTAAAATGCTTTACTATTGCACAATGCGCAGAAATAGGATCTTTTGTTCCTTCCATTTTTTTCAGGGACTTGATTTTCTTAGGCATCCTATTACCCTTTTCTCATTTAAATTTCTTTTACCTTTATTGCATTTTTTTTTTTTGGTGTTTGAGGGCTGGGGTTGCGGCTTTTGTGCTCATGCTGTGAATGGTCATGACATTCTTTACCATGCATTGCTTTCTTTATTTTTAATATGTTTTATTCGTATTCAGGTTTATTTTATTTATTGTAATATATTGGTATAAAAGCAATTTAATTTTTTGTTTTCATTGGAAAATGATAAATGCTAATGCTGTGTATCCAATTGGTCTCAGTTTAAGAATAAGATAGAAGATGCTTGTAATCATTTCCAATTTATGTTTGGTAATGGCATTGCAGACTTTGCGGGCAATGCCAGTGGTTGATCTGGAAACGCCAACACTGTGTCTAGTTGGAGCTCCTAATGTAGGAAAGTCATCTTTGGTCCGTCTACTGTCAACAGGGAAGCCTGAGGTATGTGCTAGGAGATCAGATGTCCTTTACGCCACTTGACTCAGAATCATGGATTTATATTGCTTTTGAGAATCTCATTTCAATCCAACTGCTGCCAACACTTATCTCTTGCTTGAGATGGAATTGTGCAAGCTATTCTGTATTTGATCATTTAGAAATCTATGGTGTTGCAATCTGGCATGGGTTTGAAATCTATTAGTGACCTCTACGTGCTTGGTTCATGACATTACATCTTTGATCCCACCGCATATGAGACCAACACTAAAGAATAAAATCATGGAATATATAATGACACAAGATGGAAATGTGTTATTTGAATAATTCAGTTGGAGTGAATTTGTTAATGTTGTTGCAATGTTAAAACTTGATGTCCTACAGTTTTTTAGGTTATATTTTTTCTATTTCTTCGGTGAAAAGTGGCAATTTGAAACACTTGGGAATAACTAATACTCAGGATTTTACAAAAATCGTAGAAAATGACATTCCAGAGAAATCTAGAAAATTTAAAGCCATTTTATCTCAAGAATAAGAAACAAGTATCTGACTGTGTTGTGCAGTTAAGTGATTTTTCTTTTATATGTTAATTAACTGGAGAAAAAGTTGCCATCGCGTATGCTAGATTATCCTTGCAAGGGCATTTGCCAATCATGTTTACTGGATATAACACTCTGTTTCAGTTACTAACTGTAAACTTGAAAGAGATGAGAAAATATAGAATTAATTTTTCCGTAATAACTTTACTTAATCATAGGATTACACGAGTTCTCTTTAAAGGAGAAAATACAATCAAGAAATCAGGAAAAAGATTACAACTGTTAGTTGGCCGAACTAATTTCCTATTTTACAGGATTGACTAATATTCTATTAATAACAAATATTTACAACTACCGAATCTCCTAATATTCAGTAATATCACTACCTAATCTTTTATTTCAACACTTCCTCTCAAGTTGGTTTGAAGATATCTTCCATAGCCAGCTTGCCAATTAGTATGTTAAACTGTTTTGCCAATTAGTATGTCAAACTGTTTTGTAGGAAGTCCTTTTGTAAGCACATCTGCAACTTGCTTGGTGGTAGGAATGTACGGCATACATATCCATCCGTTTTTGATCTTTTCCTTGATGAAGTGTTTGTCTACCTCCACGTGCTTTGTTCTATCATGAAGTACTGGATTGTAAGTAATTGACATAGCAGCTTATTGTCACAGTACAATTTCATAGGCAATTGATTATAGGTCTTTAACTCTTCCAGTGGTCTCTTAATCCACAACACTTCACAAATTCCATTAGCAACTGATCTAAACTCGGCATCTGCGCTATTTCTAGCTACCACATTTTGCTTTTTACTCTGCCAGGTGACAAGATTGCCTCCAACAAATGTGCAGTAGCCAGAAGTTGATCGCCTATCAAGAGTACTTCCGGCCTAGTCCGCATCAGTATAGGCTTCAACTTGTAAATGTCCACGGTTTTTGAATAGTAGACCTCTTCCCTGGGTTTCCTTCAGGTGTTTGAGAATTCTATGGACTGCATCAAAGTGTTCTTGTCCAGGTGCATGCATGAATTGGCTAACCATGCTAACAACAAATGCTATAACTGGACGTGTATGTGACAAGTATATTAGTCTTCCAACTAGTCTCTGATATTGCTCTCTATTTTGTACTTCAGCTTTAGAAGGCTGAAGTTTAAGGTTCAGCTCAATGAGTGTCTCAGCTGGTTTACATCCTAGTAAACATGTCTCATCAAGTAAATCAAGAACATACGTACGTTGATTCAAAAATATACCTTCTTTGGATCTAGCAAACTCCATCCGAAGAAAGTATTTTAATGCACCCAAATCCTTGATTTCCAAGTTAGCTGCAAGTCTTTTTTTCAGTCTCTCCAATTCTTCATTGTCATCACCTGTCAAGACTATATATCATCAACATAGACAATTAATATTGCAACATATCCCTTCTTTACCATGTTTGTAGAACATGGTATGATTAGCTTGGCTCTTATGGTAGCTACAACTCTTCACAGCTCTCCCAAATCTCAAACCAAGCTGTAGGGGATTGTTTGAGACCGTATATGAATTTTTTTAGTCTACAAACTTTGTTTGGTCCTAATTTTCCCTTAAACCCAGGTGGTAGACTCATAAAGGCCTTCTCATCAAGATCTCCATTTAAAAGGCATTTTTTTACATCTAATTGGTGTAATGGCCAATCGAAGTTTACCGCAAAGATAACAAGATTCTAATTGAATTTATTTTAGCTACTGGAGCAAAGGTTTCCTTTCCTGCTAATCAATCCTATACGTTTGCGTGAACCCTTCCGCTACTAGTCTTGTCTTATACCTCTCTATACTACCATCAGCTTTACATTTCACAATAAAGACCCACTTACAGCCTATTGTTCTTTTTTTCCTTAGGCAAATCAACTATCTCCCAAGTACCACTTCTTCTAAGGGCATTCATCTCTTACATCACTGCTAATTTCCAATTCGGATCATTAAAAACTTCCCGAACGTTTCTCGGGACAAACAAGTGTGAGATTCTTGAGGTAGAAGCCCTATAAGTATGAGAGTTTTCCATAAGAAAGGTATTTGGCTATAGGATATTTGGTACAAGTTCGGCTTCCTTTCTTAAAAGCTATAGGAATATCAAGGTTTAATAGTTCTTGGCTAGGAGAAGTAATAAGAATTGAAATTGAGTTAGGAACAAAACTACCTGTGATATTTGGAGGTCCAATTCCCGAAGGTTGAGATTGATCATTCCCAAGAGGTATAGGTTGATTGACTTTTTTGATGAGGACTTCTCCGATTATAAACCAGAGACTCAATTGTTTTTTTTTTACCCAGATGTAGTGATTCTCAAATGTTCTACACTATATGACTATAGGAATACTAGGATTCCTATCACTATTTTCATTGGTTTTATCACATTGTTCTTGACTTTGAACTTCAGGAATAACAGTGGAATGAGAATTATGAGGTGAAGTATTCAAAATCATATTGGTAATGGAGTAGAAGATAAATCCCAAAAATCTTTTTCCATTACCTCATTCTCCTCCTCCTTAAGAGAATTTTTGTTAAAGTATGATTTATTTTCAAAGAAAGAGACGTCCATGCTCACATAAATTTTTCTTGTTTGGGGATTATAGCACTTATATCCTTTTTATTAGAAGCATACTCGAGGATCAAGTTTGGAACAAGTATTATTGGGTATATAAACAAAAAAATGCAGCCAAAAACCTTTAAAGGTAAATCTCATTGTATCCTAGATAAAGGAATTTTTTTTTTTTTGGTTACATTCTAATAGCGTGCTATATTTTAAAACATGTGTGGGCATTTTGTTAATCAAATAAGTGGCTGTTAAAACAACATCCCTCCAAAGATAATTTGGAACATTCATTGAAAACATTATGGCTCAAGATGCTTCAAGTAAATGCTTATTTTTTCTTTCAGCAATTCCGTTTTGTTGAGGGGTATCCACGCTAGTAGACTAATGATGTATACCATTTTCCTTAAAAAAACTTCCCAAAAATTTATTAAAATATTCCGTTCCATTATTTGAGTGAAGAATGCTAATTTTTGTTTGAAACTGAACTTCAACCATCGTGTAAAATTCTTTGAAATATTTTTCAACCTCGAACTTTTCATTCATTAAATAAACCCAACACAAACGTGTATGATCTTTTATAAAGGTAACAAACCATTTTTTTCTAGATAGAGTAGTAACTCTTGAGGGTCCCCAAACATCACTATGTATTAAATAAAATGGTTTTGAAGAAGTATAAGGTTTTGGTAGATAAGTAGTACGATGACTCTTAGATGAGCAACAACTTTCACATGAACAATCCAAACCCTTAAATAAAGTAGGAAACACATGTTTAAGATATGGAAAGCTAGGATGTCCTAGTCTCAAGTGCCAAAGCATTATCAGAAACAGAATTAGACCTAACACTACTAAGGCATTGAGCCTTTTTATTATTGTAGAAGCTACCACCAAATTAGTAAAGTCCATCTATCATCTTAGCACATCCAATCTTTTTCGCCGAGTTCCGGTCCTGAAATTCACAGTAAAAGTCACAGAAAATTACACGCCTATTAGATTCTTTGGTTAGTTTGCTAACGGACAAAAGATTTTAGGCTAGTTTAGGGACATGGATGACATATTTAAGATCTATATTTTTGGATAATTTTATCAAACCTTTTCCTGCAATGGGGGAGAAACGACCATCTTCAATTCTAATTTTTTCAAGGCCAGAACATGGTGAGTAAGTGTGAAAAAAGATTGGAAAAGCTGGTCATATGATCAGAGGCTCCAGAATCGATGATCCATGGAGCAGAAGTTGAATAACAAGAAATGACATTAATTGCACTACCTGTTTGTGCAAGAGAAACACTAGGAATACCAGATGAGGAATTAGATTTCCATAGCTTCAGAAGGTGATCCATCTGCTCGTTGCTAAAGGGACTTGTCTCGGCTTCATTAACAGTGGATATTGCTCGGCTATTTTTGTCACCAAGCTTGCTGTTCTTCCAATTTGCTGGCTTTCCATTCATTTTCTAGCAGGACTCTCGAGTGTGGCGCGGTTTGTTGCAGTAATCGCACCAGACCCTTGGCTTCTCTTTAGGTTTTTTTTTTCCTTCTGAAAATTGGCTGCTTTATTAGTAGTAGCCTTGGCAATAACAAGGGCAAAACTCTCAACAGCCCGCTAGTAGTCTTCTTCCCCAACATTACATGTCTGCGACTCTTCTCTTCGAACCTCAGCAAACACCTCAGCAATTGGACCAAGTGGAGTCCTGCCAATGATCCATCCCTGTACTTCATCAAATTCCACATTTAGTCCAGCAAGGAATTTAGCCTCCATGGTCTTTTTGTTATGATTAGCATCTTCAGTTGATTTCCATTCATAATCATTGAACCTATGATGCACCGACAAGGACACG
>CAIGRS010008803.1:0-17409 GCA_903798395.1 Fraxinus floribunda
TTTTTTCGTTAAATCAAGAAATTTTGTTAGATAGACACTTTTTATATATAGAAAGATATATATTACATTCTTGCAAGACTCACGATAGAGAGGAAATTCAATAATTGGACTTTCTTTTGCAGATAGAAAGGTCAGCCCATTCCATTTCTGGTGGGCTTGGCTTACTCATAAGGGATGAAAAGTAATCACAGAAGGAAGCAAGATATGAAAGGGAAAGCGTGTTGGTAACAAGTCGCTCAAAGTAAAACACGTTTTAGATCTGTACACATACTAATCTAGCGATGAGAAAAGCCAGCACAATGGGACGACTCGTCCCACTTGATACCCCTACTTTTTAGTTTCGTCTCCCCTCTTTTTGCCTTGTTGAGCTGCAACCTCGGAGTCGATCCATTATCAATACATTCAAATTATAAACTTTTGCTAAGATTCACTTAAAATATATAATCGAAAGCACTTTTTTTTTTTTTAAATACGTGAAGATAACTTTTATTATAATACTTATTTTTTGTAACTGTGGAAATATTTTATATGAAATTAAGTGAATGTTTAATTATTGAATAAGATAAAATGTATAATGAATAATATTTAAATTTTTTTTTATGTGATTTTAGTATGTCCACATTCCCAAATTAAATGTCACGTATGTTTACCATTGTGAATCGTGGTGGCGTTTTACCATTTGAGAAGTGCTATAATTACATAAGAGGTGGGGGTAGGTAATTTCACAGACACTCACAATACAGGGTGAGTGTGGGTCATTTTTTATTCTGGTGGACCCCACACATGTGAGGGGTTGTAAAATTTCTGTGAAAATTTTTTCTGTACACTTAGAATAATCCTTACTATTTTCATCTTTCTAAATTATTATGAAATTATGGTGTCATGATATGAAATTTATTTTAATTTTTGAAATAACAATTCAAAAATCAAAAACACTGATAGAGTACGCAGTCGAATAGTCAATTCAATGTTAACATCACTATTTGAATTTACAACGAAACAATCAACTGTCTTAGTAACAACAATTCTTGAAAAAGCTCTAGCGTGTGTTTGAGTCATATTATTTTTGAAAGAGTTTTACAACGTCAAAACTGTTTTAAAAAATAAATAAGTTAAGGGTGTGTTTGAGCCACATTATTTTGGAAGAATGTATTTTGGAATAGTAGATTGATGGAGAATTTGTGGTTGAAAAAAAAGGAAAAAATTATTGATGTGATGTAAAATATTATTTTATTGAAGAATGTGTGGTTGAAAATAAGTAGAAGAATGATAATGAAAATTCTAATGTGTACCAAACAGAGGCCTAATAATAAAAACAAATGATTTAAAAACTTTTTTAACAACAAAAAATGCATAATTGTTGTGTTAATTGAAAATCATTAACTAATGCCAACATTATTTTACCAACCTCAAAGGTCTACTACGTACATACTGGCCCACATTTATTTTACTTGGGACTTTGGGGGGTTTACTGATTAAACACACTAATCATGACTATTCAAGTATTGTGTAAAAATGATAAAATATCTCCTCTTGGACCTCAATAATGTTCGGTTATATATTGATATGCTCAATTGAGTCACATAATATGAGATCAAATTGAATGATAAGTTTCATGCCGATTAATTATCGAAGTATAAGATAAAATTTCGAGGATTAATAATATATATTTCATACTTACACAAATCGTAGTTTGATCTATTAGGTACACACAAGTTTGCCTTATTGGTTGATTAGATTTTATCACGAATTTTCACTCGTGCAAATTCATTTGCTGAAGTTGGAATGGCTTGAATCGTGCGAGAAGTTGGAATGGCTTGAATTGTGCGAGGGAAGAGCATATAGAAGATGTTCAAATTGTAGCTAAGTAACACTACAAAGCATCTAAAATTTTACCGGAGACTTTAGAACTCATTGTAAGTATAAATTTTATATTTTATTGTAAATAGAACCTCAAATGGGACCATTGTTCTTAGTTCTCCAAGACACGAGTCAAGCAAAGCGTGCTTTATACTTGGAACAGGCATGGGTTGTCAAAACATGGGCTGTTTCAATTTGCCTTACATGTGGTTAAGAATGGTATGTTTTTGAAATTTCGCAAAAGACATGTCATGTATAAACTCTTCATAAAAATATTCCAATCTTATTTATTATATTATTCAGTTATAAAAGTGACCACCTCTAAAAAAATACATTTCAAGTTATAATAGAGACTTTAGTTATGACTTTCTTTATTTTATGGAAGTTAATTTATTTATGGTCAAACAAACGTGTACATGAATATTCTTGTTTGTGCGGAAGTATTCCCTGTTTGAGCCACATTATTTTTTTCATCTCATTTTTCTGATCATTTTTAACCACATATTTTCAATAAAATAATATTTTTCATCACATCAATAACTTTTCCTTCTTTTTCAACTACATATTCTCCATCGTATCAAACAAAGAAATGCATTCTTGGGGAAAAAATGTACATCAAACACGGGCTGTGTGTGTGTAAATGGTTGTTTAAGACAAGGAAATATTCAAATTTAATTCATAGGTAAAGAAAAAAAAAAGTAAGAAGAAGAAACAAAAGGGAAAACAAAATCTGAGGCAAATAAAAACACTTTGTCCTTAAGACAATATTGCCCAGTAACGGTGTTAACGGACTACGACACTTGTCTCCCAAGATACAACGGATACAACTTGTAGTAGAAGTACTTCAAACCACAATTAACAACAAACTTGAAACGAAATATTCTCTTTACACGAAAACGATTTTAGAATGACTTTTGGAGAGTATTTTGCAAGAATTTTTAATGTAATACTCAATGCAAATGATATGGGATGCATACTAGACGTTCAAAGAGTCTTTTATATAGAAGATGAAATGTTGTAAGTGAAATGCCGCATCCCAAACTCAGCAACCTTTGCTAAAGGTCGCTGCATTTACTGTTGCTGGTTTCTCGCTCGAGCGACAGTGACACATTTTCATCAGAGCTCTCTCGCTAGCCTTTCGCAAGACTGTCGCTCGCTAGCCTTTTGCAAGACTGTCGCTCGCGAGCCTTTTGCAAGATCGTCGTTCGAGCGATAGCGATAGTCATTTTCCCGTCCGTGCATCCTTTTTTCTATCCACTTTGGACTGTAATTTCTTATTCATTTCAAATTTGTTTTGAGATTCCTAATATACCACGACAATCTACTTAATGGGTAGAACAATTTAGTCTATTTATATTCATAATTTGACTATCAGATCAAATTCAAATATTTAGTCAAAGTCGACATAAAAGTCACTTTTGCATACTCAATATCATTCTCTAAACCAAATTACAACAATTCTATTAAGATTGAGACGTGGATGGCATGACACTAGTGACGTGATTTATGAGTTGAATTCTAATAAGCGATCGAGAATCTAATTTGCCCACGATATAAACGTCGTGTGAAAAATAAATAAATGAAAAAGTTTAGAAACCAACTACTATCCTTTTTTATTGTCTTTCACTAGCATAGGAAATATCATTTAAATTTCAGGTAGGCATTCTAACCAAGAACCTTCCAAATTGAACTAAACTAGAATAGGTTCTAGTTAAAATGGGTTGAGTATAGGTCTTAAAATCGAGAATCGAACAATTGTTATCCGATAATCAATTTTAGCTACAAGAATTAATTTTCAACACAATCCAAAATTATTTTTATAATCTCTCAATTATACCATAATTTATATGAATTACATAAATTAATATGTATATAAATAATCAATATTTTTGTCGCATATGAAAATGAAATGAAAATTACATGAGAACTTACCATTTATTTTTAAATATAAAGAAACTTATTGACCGATTGAAAATGATCGATTTTGATCCGATCGCTTGTTTATCAATGGAACCAATATTTTATTTTCACAATTTTCGTTACGAAAACTAGATCGGTCCAAGTTTTCAAGCAACTCAGACCTGACCATGTGTGCTCATCCCTATTTTTTAAAAAAAAATAAAAAAAATCCTATATAAGTGATGGAGATAATTTTGAAGTGGGTACCCTTTTATTTTCACTGAATTAATGATTTGGTCCTGAACTTCATTGTTTAGTGGGGTTTGTCCATGTTCCCTCTTGCCAGCCAAACAAATCCTAGCTATAATTTTCAATATAATCATCATTTTGACTCTTAAATAATTTTTATTATAGTAATTACTATTATATTTTTTCTAATTTCTAAGGTTGAACGGCATATAGGATCGTGACGCCACCAAAGTCGTTAATCCCAAATAAAATATATGGAGAACAAGTTAGTGGTGCAAAATCAATTAAACATTTTTGTGATGACCCCTTCATTTTATGGATATTTGCAAATAATTCCCCAACTCCTCAAATTCACATTCTTAACTACTGATCTTGTAAAGTTCACTATAGATGTCTTTTCTATTTCATTTAATTCTAGATATATTTATTAGAAAAAATGATATACTGATATAGATGACATGACACATCAATTCATCAATCGATAAATTTATGGTGAGTCTCAACTCTCCAGATTTGAATTATGCATCTGTACATGTCAAACATAAGGTAAAACTATTCTTGGTACTAGTTATTGTATAATGCAAGAATCAAGATAATTAACATTTCATAATCATCAAATACAGATGCAAATAAATAAATGTCAAGGAAGATGAATTTTATTTTTATTTTTTACTTTTTTTTTAATTTATTGTTCTATTTACAATTGAATAACATAGTGATTTATATTTGTAAGAACAAAACACATTAAATAGGAACATCTCGAGAAACTAATATATTAAGTAAATTGAAAATGGTGGTTAATATTATCTCTAAGTTTGTACAGTGGTGGACCCAGCACTTGGCCAGCCCCCGCGGCTGCCCGTGTTGGGTCCGTCGAAAACTTCAAACGATCGTCAGGAGCAGGGAAGAAGATGAAGAACCAGAGAATGAGGAGCTGCCGAGCTGGAGTGGATGGGGAGGTGGAAATTTCAAATTTTTTTGGGCCTTTCCTTATTAAAAAAAAAAAAAAGGCCCAATTGATTAGCCAAAATCCAATAGCCACAACATTTAACAAAACCAATTAATCAATCCAACTTCCAAATATCCTATGCAGTGGGCGACGATGGCGATTGGCGATAGGCGAAATTATTTTGAAGATGGTGGAGGCTGGTGGCTGGAGCTATGAGTTTTTGGGCTGGAAGCTGGGTTGGAGGCTGGAGGGTTGGAGGCTGGAGCATTGGAGGCTGGAGCAGTGGAGCTTCTGCCTTCAGGCTTCGTTTGCGGCTTCTCCCGCGTTATCTGCTGCAGCTTCTGTGGTTCTGCCTGGCTGAGGTATGTATATTGTATTTTAATTTGCCTATTTGCTATTTACTTTAATGAATTGTGTGAAATAAGTAAATGAGAATTTATAGATGGGTGCATTCTGTAGACTGTATATTTCTATTTTTGTATTCTTTTATTTTTTTTTTTCATTTTTTGTTAATTTGTGAATTATAAGAAATTTGAATTTATATTAACTATGAGTTATGACCTATAATTTTGAACTGTGTTTGAATTGTAATTTGAGAATTTAGGGTTTTAGGAAATTAGGATTTAGGGATAAGTGAATAAAATTAATGGTGAATTTAGAATTTTAGGAAATTAGGATTTACNCTGTGTTTGAATTGTAATTTGAGAATTTAGGGTTTTAGGAGATTAGGATTTAGGGATGAGTGAATAAAATTAATGGTGAATTTAGAATTTTAGGAAATTAGGATTTACGTTTTAGTGCATTTACATATGTATTGAATTATATTTTCGGCTATCGTTGATTGTCAATCGTCATCAGTCACTGGTCAACGATTTTCGCCCATGCTGAACTCTGACGCTGGATTTGCCCCTGAGTTTGTACATGTCAAACATAAGGTAAAACTACACACTAAGACGATTATAAGAACACGTTAATACATCGGATTAATAAGCGACTTCACTAGCAAACTTTAGACATATTGTGTAAATGTACAAGAATTATATATACAAATTTCGGTAGTCAACACATCTCATTGTTGTTTTTGCCTATTAAACTTTTCGTGTTTGTTTTTGGAACACCACGTCAACAAATAAACAATTTAGTAAGGGTCTGGAGCTCAAAAATCTATTTCAATAAAATCATTGCTAACATTCCACACCCCCACCACAATACTCTATACCTAGTAATATCTATTATAAATTTATATTAAGTCTCTGTTTGATATCCATTAAATTTTCATTCTCCTTTTTCTATTAATTTTCAACCACATACTTTCAATAAAATAATACTTTTCATCACATCAATAACTTTTCCTTCTTTTTTAACCACATATGCTCCATCAATCTACTATTACAGAATACATTTTCTCAAAATAATGTGGCTCAAACATAAATATTTTATATTGCATAATCTAATGTACAAAACGGAACGTAAGTACATGTTTGCCACATGTTATTAGACAATACAATTAAAATTTTCACGTATTTATATTTCTTAGCATTATTTAGCACTATTAATTTCCTTATCGATACATCATAAATACTAATTAGTGTTAATAGAATTTGATGGATTTCGTAACATAAAGGGATAATTGCAGCAACGATACCAAACCTTTCAAAATGTCTGCAGCCGAAGTCCAAATGGATGATTTATGTTAATTTGACCGTTAGTTGACCAAATAATTGACTTTGACAATAATGTTGACTGATTTTAAAAGGTTAAAATGACAATTTTACATTTTTAATAATAAAATATAATTAAAATTAAAAACTCATTCTACCTTCTTCCACCCCACCCCAAATCTGTAAATTTGGGAAATCAACCTCTTCGAATTCTCGAATCCACAGCGTCAGAAATCTGTTGCCCAACTATGTAGATCTACGTAGGTCGGATTAGAGATTTGGACCTTAACAACCGATCAGAAATGGAGCTCCTCGATAAAAATATGTATTTCCTGCTGAAATGGTCCGTCAAAGAGACTATCTTGATCAAAGAGAAGAAGAAGAGATAAGAGATTGAAAAGGGTTTAGGGATTTTCTGTATGACGTCTAAGCAAGTTTCTAGCAAAGTCCATTTCTTGCTGCTAATTGGCGGGGGTGCTTGTAGCGGTCACTGCAACCTGTGTATTGGTGGATTGTGATCGTCGACGATGGGTGGATTTTGGTTCGTTTGGTTGGGGTTGAATGAGGAAATGTGAGGGTACGTGTGGGGATGAGAAGAAGATGAATTGTTTCAGATGAAGTTTTGAGTTTTTGATTCCATGGTCAATCAAGATGAAATTTTGGGCTAAATACACATGCAGAGTTCCTTAGAGTCAATGTCATTGCAGCAGAGCGCACATTCGGTTCTGGGACTCCATTCTCGAGCTTGTTGAAGCATTTTCGAAATTCCAAACATAGATTTACAGATTTGGGGTGGGGGTGAGGATATTTAATTTTAATTATTTGATTTTGATTATTTTATTATTAAAAAATGTAAAATTAGCATTTTAACCTTTTAAAATCAGTCAAAAGCCAATTATTTGGTCAAACTAACAGAAACCATCTATTTCGACTTCAACTGCGGACATTTGAAAGGTTTGGTACCCGGCGGCAAAAATGAAAGGTTTGTTACCATAGGTGGCACAAATGAAAGGTTTGAGCAAAATCTGCTACTAAATGAAATATTTGGTACCGTAGGTGCAATTATCTCTAAAATAAATGAAGTTTGATAAGTTTTTAACGAAAAGAAACTTTACCAAACAAAGCGCTAGACAAGAAAGCATAAATGAAGAATTACTTAAGCTAAAACAACAGATTAATATTAATTAATTAATTTGAACAATCGACCATGGTTATCATTGTCAACACACCAAAAGGATTCTTGTCGTTTAGGCTTTAGGGTTACAGTCTCCTGTAATTTCAGAAAAAGGCAGGGCTAAAAATGACAATTCTCACACTGATGGCAAAAATATCAAGAAAACTGGAAATGTATTTTTGTGCAAATGCAGAGAACACAGTAGGGGTTACTATAGTCTAGGACAGCTCTGTAGGGTAACCCCCCCCCCCCCTCTCTCTCCATATATTTTGTTGTAGCTGTTTCTCTCTCTATATGTAAAATTCTTGAATATTTTTCTTTCTCGCGCATATTCACTGTGGGGGAAGTGAATAATGAGGAGTTTATTTTAATTTTTTGGTGGAGAGAAGAACCTGATACCTCTTTTATGTGTGAGTGGGTGGTGCCGTAACTGCTGTTTTCTCTTGTTACTGTACAGAAACTGATACATACATTTTACATACAATAATACATCTTCTATCTCTCAGTTTCTCTCTCTACATCTTTGAGCTATTTTTCTTTGTTCTCTTGCTCTATCACTGTTATTCCTCTGAAGTCTTTTAAGCATACGATGACTGTATTTCCTCCTCATTTTTCCTACTACTAGGAATATATATTGGTTCAAATCTAACAGGTCTGTAGCTGATTTTGTTCTAGGAATTTCTTTGATCTTTAAGGGGGTTTTCTTTGTTTTTTGTCTTCAAAAATCAGTGTTTTGGGGCTTTTCTTGGATTTTTTACGCTTCTCTTTGTTCTCTTAAGATTTTTGTGATGGCGGGTGTATTTGTCTATCGATTTCGAGCTGGGCTATGTGTATTGATGAGTTTTAACCCCACCTATTTTTTGTGATCTTAGGATCTATATTTCACTTGGCGTTTCTCTTCCAACTAGTTTTTGACAGAGTTTCGTTTATAGTCTTTCCTTCTATATCTTAGCAAAAAAAAAGAAAAAAAAAATCTCATCTATACATTGAAACTAGATTTTGCTTTATTCGTGTCTACTATTCACACAGACTGACCATAGATTTGATTTTGGAGTCTGGGTTCTTTCCATTTCTTCTGAATCTTTTTCCACCAAGTAAAATATTTCACCGACTAATTGATTTTGAGGCAGTTTGCACTATATAAATGTGTACGGTGAGATTTCTTTGTGGGTTCATTTCGAGAATCTTTCTGATTCATCAGTTCTTGTCATCATATCAGCTTAATTTTGCTCTCTTTGAATTTGATTTTTCAATTAAGCAAGGTTCAGTTGTTTCCCATCTTGAAAAGCTTAAGCAAATCTGTCTACTTTCTCATGGTTTGCCCACATAAAATAACGATTCACGAGGGTCGATCTTTGCTCGTAGCTTTCTTTTTTTTGGCCAAATTTTGGTTCTTTCCTTGCTCAATCAGACTCTTTGAGAGAACACTATTCATATATAAGATGCTTCAAGTTTACACCTTCCAAGCACATAAAATAACATTCTTTAGAGTCTAGAGTCTTCTACTGCCCTCTGTATTTTCTGGGTCTGTGTTCTATCCCCCAGAGTTCCTGATCTAATGTTTTGGTATTTTTCTCTCTTCTTTGCAGGGTTGATGGATGGTTGAAGAAAAGGTACAATATTTATGTGGGGTTGTTTGATTTTGATCTTAAGAGGTGGTTTTAGTGGTGGTGGGGTTGGGGACCTTTGTCGAGAGAGGCCTTAGGCTACTGTTATGCTGAAGGGTAAGTATAGTAAGATAAGGCGTTGTTTTGGAGATAAAATAAGTTCTTGTGACTGTTGCCTAGACAGCACAAGAAGGAAGAAAAAGGCTGTTGGCAGATGTTATCCATTGAAAACCCTCCACCAGATCCCCAGTGTCCTTGTGAAATCTCACAACTGAAAACCAGTAATAGTCATGAGAAGGCTTCTGATAATAAGCTGGTAGATCTGTCCAAATTCTCCATAAGGTAATAAATGGGCGAAATTTTTCATCTTTCTTAAATCTTCAAGTTTTACACGTTAGTCATGTTATTTCTTATACTTTCTTTGTTGGCCAGATCCCAGTTGCATATTTCTGATTTTGATTCATCCAAGTATGGGTTTGCCATCAAGCTTCATGAATATGCATTTTCTCTCTTTTTATTCATGACCACCGTTAGATGGTCAATTTTGACCGGCTATTCTTGGGTAATTAATGGTGGTCATTTCATGTTCTTCCAAAACCCTCTCACACTGGGAATCCAAATTCTTGCATATCTGTTTGTGATCAAATCTTCAGTCAAAAGCTGCGATTTTTTTTGGGTAGTCTTATCCTCGTTGTATAGTTCTTTTGCTAAAACAGGTGCATAGTTGAAATGTTGTGACATTTGCAAATCATTTTATGCACTGGTGTCCTGAATTTGTTTGTTTATGTGATTTGAGCAATATATCTCAATCTTAAATTTTACTGCAGGGATTATGTTTTCAAAACCCGGAGCAAGGATATCAAGACTAATTGGCCATTTTCTCGGAAAAATTTGCAACTTTGTTTGAAACATGGCGTGACCAATCTGTTGCCACCTTTTCAGTCTCTTGATTATGCAAGATGCTTATCAACTGAAAAATGTGATGTTGGAAGCATCACCAGCGACAAAGTGAGTATAAGCAATTCCGATGGGAAGCTCTCCTGTTCAAGTGACCATCCTGCGTCTGTCTCTTATACCACTATTGGGCATGGCCATGAGCTAAGTGCGGATTGTGGAGACATTAATGAAAGTGGATCTCAAGAAGAGAAAGAATTTCCATCAACCATAACGAGTCATTCCGGTTCTGAAAGAGATACGGTTCCCACAATACAAAGCCCTTGTTTGGAAGCAGAAGCGAAAAGATTCCCAGCACCTTTGACCGAGAAGCCTGTATCATCCAACAAGAGTGAAAATACGAACAAAGAAACTGTAAAGAAGTGCAGATTGATTGTGAAATTGAGCAACATTGCTGACCCAAGGTTGCAAGAAGATACGGGTGCAAACACTTCTGTGGTGTCAGAAACAATGGCTTCTAAAGTGTGCCCAGTATGCAAGAGCTTTTCATCTTCGTCTAACACCACTTTAAATGCCCACATTGATCAATGTCTTTCTGGGGAGTCGACAATCAAGTGCACAGAAAATCCTAAGGTGATCAAGCATAGAATAAAGCCAAGAAAGTCAAAATTGATAGTAGATATATATGCAACGGCTAAACACTTCACATTGGAGGATCTTGACAGAAGAAACGGCACAAACTGGGCCTCAAACTTGGGTTTTCCAACTCCAAATATGCAGATGTCTGTTGAAGAGAAGGATGAGACACCATCTCCTACTGATGTTGAAGACATCCATGATGAAGCTGCAGTCTACATCGATTCCAATGGCACAAAACTTCGTATTCTATCAAAGTTCAATGATTTGCAATCAAACTCGAATGCTGTAGATGATTGTAGACCAAGGAAACTTGAGAATAGAGACAAAGAAAGCAAATTTTCATTGAGCAAGAAGAGAAATCTCATTAGGAAACACAAGCTCATGAAATGTGCTCCCCATGACCAAAATAGTTGCTTACCGAGGCATGATCATTGTCACGAGGTGTGTTACTTCAACTTCTTTACAACTTGTTTTTGACAGCTGCTGATTACTTGTTTCCAAAAAATGCTTCCCTCCCCCCTATGTGTGTGTTCGGTCAGGGAGGGTGTCACACACTCCCTGGCAATGCAGCTTGGTTCTAAAAAAAATCTCAGCTTTGCCATTTACGGCATTTGTTCAGCTTTTGGATTGTCAGGTTGCATACCTTTGAACGAATCTAGGCAAATATTCTTGTCTTATTTAGTTTATCTCGAAACCACAAGATTTGGCACAAAATAGTTAGAATTAAGTCGTGTAATATACTTGTATATTGATTAATTGGTGACTTCTTTTTTTTCCCGGTTTTCAATCTAAACACAAAGGGTTCATTTTCTGATTTTTGGTATTCTGTTGATAAAAGGTATATTTTCAATTTTGACCATCTAAAATTTTGTTAAGTTATTTCTATAGTGTGTGCATGAAAAGAATCACAAGTTACTCTCTTTATCAAATGACTAGACTGCTTATCATCTTTAGCAAAATGCGAATTAACCATGTATTGTTAACAGGTAGACGGTAGTGAACAAATTAACGTTCCTCCTGAAGAAAGTTGTGAGACAGACGAATTCCTGACACAGCCCTTGGAAACTCGTGATCAGATGAAACGAAATAATTTTGGAATGATAAGACAGTGGGTAGGCTCCAAGCGAACTGGTCTAATGAAAAAGATTAACGGTGGAAATCAGCATTCAGATAAAGGTGTAACCAAGGACTTGAGAGTAAAAAGTCATCAGTCTTCACTAGCTGACCTTTTTCTGAAGAGAACTAGTAGTTTGAGTTCGGCAATTTTATCTGATCAGAATCCACAATCACCTCCTGAAAGCAGCAAAAGACAGGAGAATTTGTCTCTTTTATTGCATGATGGATGCAAGGATCCTTCTTCAAGAAAGAGGGCGGGGATTTCCTTGGCAGATTCTCAAAGCTGTCACGCTGAAAAGAAGAAACGTCTTATGTTATCTAAGTGCAGCGTGAAGCAGTTGAGGAACGATGGCCCATCAGATCGTTATTGTATAATGGATCCTCCAAATTGTACAGTAAATCATGTGCCACCTCGGAGTAACAAGAGAATGGAGGTGCTCAATCCTGCTAAAGATTCTCGTAGTTCTTTTATCAACTCAAGATCGTCCCAATATCATGCATATTCATCTGGGGGTAAGAAATTTTCATCTTTAAGGAATATTTCCCTGGATCATGCATTCTCATCTAAAGGCAGGAAATTTTCGTCTTTGAGGAAGAATGAGTTGTCTGTCAGCCAAGCTTCTATTCCTGATCACTATAAGAAAAAATTGAGGAGAAAATTTTTGGACCGGAAGAAGCCTTGGGTGCATTACATGTCAGGATCAGATGAAGAAGCCCTGGCACCCCAATCCACAATTGTTAGGCGACATCACTTGGTAGAAGATCTGTGTAAAAATTCTACTCAGTTAGAACCAACTGATAAGCTATATTTTGATAGAACTAGGGTCTTGAAAATTCGAAAGAAGAGAGAAGCACTTATGATCTGTAGGACGGAGGAAACCAAGTCTTTGAAAAGCTCACAACACTCTCTTGAATCTGATAGGCGGCCTGGGAAGAAGATTGATTCTTTTACTAGCGAAAGTGTTCCACCTCTTACACCCGATGGCATGAAATCTTCTGGAAAAGAGGTTGAGATTTCGGATGACATTGTCTGTGAGCCAATCCCTGACATGGCTGACGGGGGAACTTTTATGGTTTTTAGCAAATCATTGGATCCTGCATTCCCTATGCTTGCTGGTACTTCTGATGTGCAAGGTCTGTCACAACAGTATCTTGAAGCAAACAAGGAACCTTTTCTAGATAAGCCAGTATTGGGTGGTGAAGAGATGTTTTGTGGGGATGAAGTGGGGAAACTTATCATCACTCGCGATGCCCACATGGTGGCAGAGTTGGATGCTAATGAAGAACAAGGAAATTATTTTGTGGATGTTGATCCGATACCTATTCCTGGACCACCTGGATCCTTTTTGCCAAGTCCTGGACATATGGGCTCAGAAGATCTTCATGGAAATTCATCATTAACTACCTGCAGGGTTCAATCTTCTGAAGATGAGCATGAATTAATTGATATGGATTCATCAGATTCTCCTGTTTCTGCCGTGTCAGCTATATGCAACTCCATAGCTGCAAGATCTTATTCTGTATCCTTGGAGAGGTTGTCTTTAGAACCTGATCATGGTGTTCAACCTGAGACTAGATCTAGCTTCTCCCGTGCTAGCATTGATCCTGTGGTTGAAAGTTCCAGTCCCTTTGAGCAGGCAGCAAGTGCAGGAGAGGGAAACCTCAACCTGGATCAATCAAGGGCTAATTTGATGTTTGCCAAATCGAGTCCTCCCAGATTCAAATACAGTCAGCCCTGCTGTTGCTCCAGGAAGGAGGGAGCTTTATCTGGTGTTGCTTTAAACAATCAAGAATCACAACTTTTACGCAGAAGAACTATGTCTTCACTTGCACTTCCTACCGTAGAAAAGCAAATGGGTGGTTTTGCAAAGAGAAAGTATGAAAGTTTCAACTCGAGGTCAGAAATATGCTCTATGAGCAAGTCAAGTTCAGAACCTGAAGAAAATGTTGCAAAATCATCTGTGGGGCCTATGCCTATGCAGTTCATAAATTCTGAGGTTAGGTCCCCAACCTGTGATGATTACGAGTCCGCTACACCTTCTATTTCTAATCCCGTTCTTAGACTCATGGGAAAGAACTTGGTGGTAAACAAAGACAAAGTTGTGGGTTCTGAAACCAGGCCTGCCCCTTCAAGTATCATGAATGACCATGCACAGCCATTATCTAGGGTTGATAATGGTGTCACTTCTAAGAAGATTCACAATGAGGACCATTCACTGCGTCATCATACGGTTTCTCAAGTTCCCATCACCTTTGACCATTTGCACTTTGATGTCAATTCGTCAAATGGTTCTGTAAACCACAGCAATCACAGGACCCAATTATTGTCTCCTCGTCCATTGATGCCCATGCTTTCAAATAAGAATATCGGTTGGAGTTTCCCATCATCAGTGGGGTGTCACGAAAAAATGGGCGGGTGCAACTTGACCCCTGAACAACTTGGATCCAGGATTAGAGTGGATACTCCAATAACCGATGGTAACGAGAAAGTGCGAACTTCTTCTGCCACCAATCTCAGGAGTGTAGATCCTTGCGGCAGGGCCAGAACAGAAATAATTGTTATTGATGATACACCAGAGAGTGAAACTGGTTCAGTAATTAAATCAACATGTTATGAGGGAAATATGAAAGTTGGGGGATCGGCAGTTGGGATTCTGGCATCCATGAAAGATTCAAGGCAGCTGAATCCTCTCTATCATCATCTGCCACGGGGTTACTGTCGTGGATCTCCAATCGTTCAGAATGCAAGTTTTCAAGTGCCAACCTCCAAGGGAATGCATGCAGGTCCAGTTAAATGGAATGGCACTCCAGGAGGTTCAAGTGTGTTGCGTTCAAATTCTATGACAGCTTCATCAACCTCAAAAGATCACCTTAGATCTACACTGTATTCTTCTCCTCGCTTTTCTTGATCAACAGGAATTACTTGGCAGGGGTCATTGCGCGTACTGGGATTTGCGTCTAGATTATTCTGGGACATCTCTCTGTGTTCATGGCCAATTGACTGCCAAAACATGGGTGCTCAAAGTCAAACCAAATGACATACATAAAATATAGTCTGACAAAGGAGAACAAGCATAAGTTGCGCCAGATGAGTTCTAAATTCGGTTTCCCTTGTTAAACTTTCTACTTATACTTTGATATAGAAGCACTGTAAGTATGATAGTTTTAAAACGGTTTTAAGGCTTTTTCTAATATAAATGCAAAAACTTACCTAGAGGCTTATGTATAAGGAATCTTTAATAACGAGTTACCATTATGCTGCGAAATTCATTTCTTAGTGATTTAAACTTGTAAACCTCATCGAGCGTGTCTTTATATAAACTGAACTCGAGATTAGTATTCTCCTTTACAGGTTGACATTTGCATGAGAATAATGCCTGTTACCTGTTGCATGCATAGTTTTTCTTCATAAGTTTAGCATTCACTTATTTTAGCATCATCACATGCATGTTTTTGTGGCTAGCTAATGCCTAACTATAGCAGAAGAGAGCCTCGCGCATCTTATGCTTCACGGCTTTCTATTGTATCTCCTGGGATTCAAAAGCATGACCTTTGTCATGATGCCAATTGAGCAAAAACATTCATGCCGAGACACAAGGCATTAAACATGTATCACCATTTTCTTCTATCTCCGAATCCGTATTGAAGAATTGCATTCTGTTATTGCATGACATGGAGGCCAGTCGAACCATCAACCATGGTTACATATATACATTTCGTTGGCGGTTCCTTACCAGCTACCTATGTGTTTTAGTTTCAAAACATCTTGCCGAAAAGAGTAGAGAAAATTATTCTTGAAATCGACTTCAAATTTACTGAAATAATGCATGGTTGTCGTTGAATATGGCCTAAAGAGACAGTGAAACGAAGCTTTGCCTCTGCATGAAATATAGCCGTTACAACATATTATTCGACTTTGTACCACCAATATTCACGACTCTGTGTGTGTGTGTGTGTGTGTGTGTGTGAGAGAGAGAGAGAGAGAGAGAGACCAAAAGAATGGCTGATTGACATTTGACCGTTACTTGGCACCAACTTATACCTACTTTTTTTAAAAAAAAATAATAGTAATAACTATTTTGAATGTATCATTTATCATTGAGGGGGTTGTTTCATGCACCTTTTTTAGAAAAGAATAAATTTATGATGTGATGTGATGAAAAATAAGTGGTTAAAAAATAAGAAAAAATATGTAAATTTACGTGTAATATTATTTTATTGAAAAATGTGTTGTTGAAAATAAGTTTAAAAGAATGAATTTGAAGAAGAATGTTGATCAAACAGGGTGTGAATAAATATTCAGTCTCTATTCTTAACATCTCTTTCGATTATTTTGTTATGCGTAATACTATTTACCTTTAACGATCATAAGCATTAGTCTATGTGACACTAATATTCATTTTCTACTATTGATTAACATAAATAAGTAATTATTTATAACACCAACTAACACCTACTTTTCTAAAAAAATAAAATAACTATTCTGAATCTATCCTTAATTATTACATAAAAATTCTGCAATATTCTCTCTATTCTTGAAATTTTTGTATCTCGTTAAATAAGTTAAGTGTAATGTTATTTAATTTTAGTGGTGTTAAGCATTAGTCTATATCGAACTAGATTCATTGACTATTATTGATTTAACAATAATTTTTAATCAATTATAAGTGATGGATCCCAATGTCATATAAATCGATGATTAACACTCGATCAGTAGTATTCTATTGGTAATTTCACAATATCAATATTGACAGTCACATTTAAATTCAAACTATGGTCTTTTTGTTTCATCTTCTTCGTAGCAATGGTCGTGGACAACGAACTTCAATGCTATCTAAATTACTGCTAAGCACCAGTGGAGTTACGTAGCATTATTCCATTTCTATCCTAGTCACTTGTTGACATAAATGCTGTGTTTTGTGGGTTTGCTGATGGAATGTGTATGGTGGAGTTTGAAAAATGCTCCAAAGTGGACCATCCTTTGTCCCTTCCCATTATTATGCTTTCTTCTAATTGCTATCTTTTCAACACCACCAAAACATTAAAATAATCAAAACTTCTTGTCACTTTTTGACGAAAGGCACCTGTAATATTTCTTGATTTTGGTAATTACCCCACTACTATTGTAATTGTGAAGTCACACCCTTTAACTTTATTTTGTATATTTCTAGCCTCCCACAAAAAAGAAAGAAAATGTTATTCCTCACTTTGCGTAAACGATGCATTTTGATAGATGATTATGTTGGATGTGTGAATCATAATATTATTGTGTGTTTGAGCCACATTATTTTGAAAGAATATATTCTGGAATAGTAGATTGATGAAGAATGTGCGGTTGAAAAAGAAGTAAAAATTATTGAT
>CAIGRS010008822.1:0-13025 GCA_903798395.1 Fraxinus floribunda
GGTGATTCCAAAAAGAGTCCTGCTCGAGCTGAAGTTGTTAATGACTGGCGACGAGAGGATAGATTTGGAAATGGAAGAAAATCTGAAGACAGAAGTTTTGATGGAGGCTCTAGGCTTGACATTAGGTCACCTGATCATCAAAGAGATCTCGACACACCCAGCCCTCCTGTGGTCCTTCCTATTAGAGAGATTTTGGGAGAGAATGTATCACCACTTCGGGTAGCTGAACCTCCAAATGCCACTGGTGGCAGGACAGCTGATGGTTCCATCCATACTCAGGTAACATTCTTCTCCGTGAGACTTCATTGCTACACTTGTTTCTTTATCCTAAACTTCTTATATTTGTAGCTAACCTTAAGCTGCATTAATATAGATGAATTTATGGTATACTATTTGCCCTTAAAAACCAAGCAATGTCATATATTCTACACAATAGTTGTGAACTAGCTCTTGAGTTCATATACATGATGAAAGAAGCAGATTCTCTTAATTATTTGCTGAGTCATTCTTGTTTATTGATTGCTTAACGTTTTATATGTGTGCGCATGATTCACATACTTCATTTACTTTACCTTTATCCGGATGAATGCTTGTCACTTAGCCTGATGATCTTGGATATAATTGCAATGTATCAAATGCTTGAACTTTATTTTATCTTTGCCCTTTTGTTTTCTTCTTCCTACCATAGAATTGATTGGCGTATTATTTCTTTTGCAGAGAATTGCATCCTCTAGTAGCTTGGCATCCTCAAACGAGAATCCAGCTGAAGTCAAAATGGAAACATCATTAATTGATTTTGATTCTGCTCCTGCACCTCCAGTAGCTGCAGCTGTGCTACAAACACAGCAATTGGCTGCAGATACATCTGCCATGCAGCCAACATCTAGTGGTGACAACTGGGCAAATTTTGATTCCGTGCCGGATGTGAAAGTAGCTCAAGCAGCTTCAAACACCAATTCGGTGCTAGATGTTCTTTCAGAGTTGTCTATTCCTGCATCTGCTTCTGGTCCCTCTGCTGGAAGCCATGGTGATGATATGTTCAATACTCTTACAGGCAATGTACCAGCTTTCCCATCCGATAGTTCGCAAACCACATCATTTGGTTCAGCCTATGGAGGTACTGCATATCCTGGTGTAGCAATCAGCAACTCGGCCATTGTCTCCCCTGCAGGTGCTCCGGCTGCATCCCTTGGGCCAGCACAGGTATTACCAACTAGTGGAGGTAACTCGTTTGAAAATGCTCTCACTGGAGGGAAGTGGCCCGGCATGCAACCTCAACAACCTTCGGTGTTCCCTGGAGTTGCTGGCCTGCCTAATTCTCAGTCAGTCACCGTTGGTGGACCTTCAAGCAATCAGGTATGCCCTGTTCTGTGGCATTTCTTCTGCTTAATATTTGACTTTCATGCATCGAGTACTTAACCTCTCCTCTGGACATCTGAAGCCATGGAATTCCCTAGTTGCTGCAAATGCCCACCGGCCTCCTGGTGTTGATCCTCAAATGTCTCAACCTGTTACAACTCCGGCCATGCAAGCCTCTATTGGAGTTGCAACACAATCATTTTCAGAAGTAAAGGCTAGTGGAAGAACAGAACTGCCTGCCGATTTATTTACAGCGAACTATTCTTCTTTTGCACCTGCAGTTCCAGGATGGCATTCTGGTCCCTTTCAAGGCACCGGGTTTTCAGTGCAATACAACATGCCAATGGTATCTTGATAACCATCATGTTCTAAGTTTTGTCTTTTTCATTTTTATAAATTCTACATGATTTATTTTTTCAATTTTGGCGTGTTATCTGCATTGTGCATCATTTATATAATGTGAGTATTTCTGTTTGCAGTCTACAACTACTTTCCAGCATGTATCGAGACCGACAAATCCTTTTGATGTCCGAAATGAACCTTCTCCTGTTCAACCTGCAATGGTATGTTACATTTCTCATTAGATTGATTTACCCATTTGGATAAGCCATTGTTTATATTGGTTTTTTATGCATCCTTCAATTGATCATTTTACATAGATCATCCTATTAAGTTTTCTTAAATTAGAGATTTGACGATGGACATAACTTGGTTGTCACTTGAAATGCACAAATTGTACTTTTTCTAAATAATATTTCTGATGGCAACCAATAAAATAGGATATCATGATTGATTCATAATTACTCGTTATGACTCCCGATTCTATGCTTACAACTTCAATATAATTCACAACTAATGCTGAACATGCATTATTACAATAACCACTCAAAATCTCTCAATATTCATTTGTAAAGCACACTAATGGTTTTAGAGCATCTCCAATAGTGGTGTAAAATTAAGTTTACATTGGCTTCTCTAAAACCACTTTTGCATTCCCATTGATATCCTCGCGGATCCAAATCCAAATCCTGCTCCAATAGGAAGATTTAAACAAATTGGTTGCAAGTGGGTTGGTAGCTTTTTGCCTCTCGTGGATCTAAAAAAAGATGTAAACTTATATATTTTTTCACATTTTTGTCCTGAAAATGCTGTGTGCATTTCTTTTGCATATCTCCACTGGAGAGGTTTCGTGCCACTTTGGAGATCTAAATCAAAATTTTAAATCTAATTTATAGGACCATTGGAGGTGCTTGTATGAGCCACTTTTCATAGTTCATACTGAGGCTATCCAAGGCATGATTAGAATCAACAATGTCGAAGGATAGCAGTCGCATAATGCGATTAGCATTGACATTTATTTTTCATATTATAGTGAATGGCTTTCTGTTATCAATGCTCAATTTTTTTGCTCATAACTAAATGCCCACGTTCATTTATCGTCTAACAATAATGAAGCATTGATGCATCTGCAGAGCTAGAATAACGACTGCAGTATAGTTTCATATATGTGCTAAAAATAAACTGTTTTCCTTGTATTGCAGTTTCCTTCAATGGCATCCTTACAAGGCTCATTACCCAACATTGCACCTACATCAGATCTGGGTACTTCGCGCCATCTATCATCTATTCCTACTCAGGCACCGTCTTATGCACCAGCTATCCATCCAAGTATAACATTTATCTCTTTTTATTCATTCCAGTCGCTTAATTGTTATCTTTACCTGTCTTAACATGTGCCTTATATTAATTCAGGTTCATATCTGGGGCAACAAGTGGCTGGCAACATGCCAATAAGGTAACCTAGTTTTCATCCCATCTTTTCTTTCTATAAGTTTACTTTATAATCCATCATTCCATGATGGATTCAGATGTATTGGAGTTCAAAAGTTCTGGTGTTAGTCAGCTGGCATTTCTTTCCTGAACATTTAATCTGCTTTTGCTCTCTCTCTTTTAAAACACAATTATTTTTCTTTGAGCTGTTACAATAATTTGTTAAATTTCCCATTCATTTGACCCTTTACAGACCACAAGGGTTACCTGGCTTCGGTCTTGAGGGGCCTGCTTTTGTATACCCAAATCACCACCTGACTGGATTACATCCAGCATCTGCTTCTCCAAATAACTTCTCTTCAGCTAGGGGAAACCCATTTGGCTAAAATGGATACAGGAATGTCTTAACATGAGCTTCATCTTGATGCTTCGTTTCAGACGTTGAACATTGTAATCTGGTAAGGTTCATTTTTACTTGTTGGTGAAGTGGTGAGGCGAGAAGAAGCTACAGTTACAGATCTCAGGATTGGCTAATGGTTGATTGGAATTTGCACCACCAAAATAGTTTGTGAAGTCTACATTTATAGCATGTATCATTGGTAATGTGTATTATGCCAGTTGCTGTCATGAAATTTTTTTAATTTGTTTTGCTGGTCTTGTCGTCATTGTGGTAAGCACTTTGAGACAATTCATCCTGTAGAGTAGCAACCTGTTTGTAATATTATCGCATGGAATTGGGATTTTATTCCCAGATTTTGTTTAAATAGAAAGATGCGTAAGGTTTGCTTCTTTTTTTTTCATTTTTTTCCCCTCTTTTTTGTGATACCATCCGTAAGGTGCAGACCATGCAAAAACTGGTAAATTTTTTCATGTTCACTTAAACTTTCTGGAAGAATCCTAGCTAGTCAGTCAAGAAAACTTATCTTTAGAGGTACAATGACCGTACATTAAGAGTGAAGATGGAATAGGGACTTTTGTTGACACTTTTATTGTATTCTGCTCAACAAAATAGTTTTGTTTTATGCTCGTATACTTGTCTCTTATTCTTCCAGTATGCTCAATCAAGTTTATATGTACCTGTAGTGGATGCCCTAATATTCTATTGGACAAACCTGAATTTTCTCCATTTAAGAAGGCTGCCCTTAATTCATGTAAATGGCTTTGAAATTGAAAATGTTGAATAGTAATAATGGAATAGGGACATGATGATGGCAAGATTCACCCGGCGAATTCTTGTAAATGGTAAATTATCAAAATTCATAGTTGCGATGAATGATCTCACATTTGCATGAAATGAGAAAATAGTAGCCACTATTCATGAATGGTGGAGCTCGCTTATAAGATTTGCAGTCCTTGTGGGTTTTCACGTTGCATGCGAGCAAAATTGCAAGGGAAAGAAAAATTGTAGATGCAATCTTTGACGAACTATGTGAAAGATGTTTCCGAAATTTCATATAAATAAAATATAGAGTGAAGCAGAAAATTAAGCTTCAAGATTGTGCAGAGAGTTACGAGAGAAAAAAAGGAGTGAAGGTTTGCTTAAGCACATACAGTAGAGTGTATGGTTTGTAGTTTTCTATTTTTTTCGTTGATATAGGGATATGTATTGGTGTGGGTCAGTGGTGTCACGTATTTGCACTTATGCGTCTTCCTGATATATATGGCAGAATTAGTAGCGTCCTAATTTCTAAAAAATAGTGTATTTGAACACCATAATATAGTTGCGTCTCCACACCAAAAATACTGTCAATTTTTTTGTACCAATTTCGTGTTTTAGTGGGTGCAATGGCGAGAAGATATCCAAAACTTTGAATTTTGGAAAATGCAAATGAGCTACCCCTACCTGTACCAGAAAGATATGTACACACCACTGGGTGAAAGCCAAAAGGACATGAGCACTACAAGAGTCAATCCCGCTTCGTAATCCTGCTATATTTCCCTCTCTTCCACTAAATTTTCATAGAGCTGAGCTGGGGTACCAGACTTTGGTTCACAAGCTGGTACCTGACTCTCTCACATTGGGGGGTGGGTGGTGCATTTTGGGGGATTTTTTTATTAAGGTGGGTCCGCATCAAACCCACCTCATTGTGAGGGGGGAACTTTACGAGGCCATTTCCAGGCCTGGTAAAGTAGAGAAACTCATTTTCATAATCTATTATACAGATAAAGATTCCTCAACACGACATAATTAGTTTTCCATAAAGAAAAAATGTAAACGTTCATTTATCCATAAAATAAATTGAATTGATTCAGTGTAATAAAAAAATTTAAAGAAATATGCGGAATAAGATAAATTATTTTATTATCTAATAAAATGTCAATTAATTTAATCCACTACCGAAACACAAATCTAGTACTTATTTTCAATATCGAGTTCTGATTTGCAAAATAATTTTAAACTAAATAATTACTGAATGAAAAAATTTAAAATTCTTGATTTAGTGATAGGAACTATGTCAGCAGTTTCAACCTTCAACTCCAATCTATCAAATATTTGTAAAAATAATTTAAAATATGGAATGTGCATATGAATATGCACCCAGTACAAATTTCATCCCAATATTCTCACAATTTAATATAAAAAGCAAGTAAATTATGCACATAACTTTTCTATTAGGATAAAAATTATGCACATAACTTTTCTATTAGGATAAAAACTTGACCGTCTCATTTTCACTTAGATCATTCTTTAAATTGGATTACATAATAGCATATAAATTACTTAACTCAAAATATTAAAAAATGAAAACACAAAACTACTTGTCACACATAGAAATCCACACCTTTTTTGTTAAATTGCTTATATAATTGAGTTACTTAAAACTGAAAATTCTTGCGAACGCACTAGAAAACACTCTCTTTTATTTTATTTTATTTTCCTTTTCTTTTCTTTCTTCTCTCTCCTTTTTTCCCCCCTCTCTCTCTCTCTCTTCTTTTCTCTCTCCTTTCTTTTCTCTCTTTATCTGCTCTTTTAGTTTCTAAATGTGTGAATTGAAGTGCAATAATAAGATATTTATAGGTGTGATTTGATAAGATCAATTACCTAATTAGAATTCTAATAGTACTCTTAATTCAAATTTAGATTGGTCTTTCCGCAAATAAACTTATCATAAAATTCGAATTTAAAAAATTCTAACTATATAATGATAAGATTTTAGTGTGGATATGTGCAAATTTCAAATTTTATCTAAATACTTTTATATTAGATAATTCGATAATAATTTAATAGATATCCAAAATAATATTAAAATGTAATTTCGAGTAAAACTCATCTATATCCAATTATTAGGAATATTAACACAATGTCCCTAAAAATGGTAAAGTTGTTAAGTTACCCATAAATCTCAAAAACTTGCATTTATGTCTCATAATATATTGCACGTATTTTTTGAACAATGTTATTCATCCCCACTGGGGTTATATTCACAGTCTATGTGGCGTTAATGTGGCATTAAATGATATGTGAAATTAAATAAATCATTTAATTTCACCTATCATTTAACATAATATTTACAGCCACATAGACTGAGGATGCAACTCTACTGGGGCTACATAGCATTATTCGTATTTTTTTGGGTATTACAAAAAATGTCATTTATGCTCATGTTAGTAAGTTGAGCGAGCCTGATAATTTTCAAAAAATCATTTTCTTTTCTCATATGAATCATATATCTTAAAAGTAAGAGCTTCTACTATTAAAAAAATGCACTGCTATATCTTGACTACATTATTCACATGCATCAAGACTTGCTGATTTTCTTTTCTTTTTTGCTTCAAATTATAAGCACTACAAAATGCTGGCTAGTCGTGTTCGATCTCGAGTCCAAATCCAATAGGATATTTTCATTGCCGGAGCAAGAGCGAGCCACCGAATTTGCATGGAGCAAATGCTAGAAAAACAAATTCCATTGAGCTTAACAGTTAAGGTGTTGCTAATTCAGCAGCTGCTTGCCTGCTTTTCCAAATGACTGGAGCCACTAGCATCCATACTGCATTATCAGAAGTCTTTGTTTATAGAACAATGGTTGGAAGTGAGGCGAGGGCCAAACAAGGCGTTATAAGTTTGTTCATAATATAAACAAGCTGGGATGGGAAGAAAGTTATAACTACTTACTGTAAATGCAGGCTGCTAGCCACTCATTCACTATCTTCACCCAAGTACTGGTCCAGCCGACGTCAATTGTCCACCTGCGTTGAGTCGACATGCATTGCATATAATTAAATACGATTGTCTTTTTGGAGAGGTTTTTGCTATTTAAAGTGAAACAAGAATGGCATTGCAAAAATAATTACTTTTTCATAGTATGATGAGTATTCCACCCTATTAAGAGCATTGCAAAGTACATGGCTCCAGTGGCAAAAACAAGATGAAAGAATCCATAACCATAAGGAACATCATCATCTTCCTGTATCTCCTTCTTCCTGAACTGCAAAGTGTGTTGTCATATGAAACTTTTGAAAACAGCACAGTAAAATTGAATGCAAAAAATATGTAGCACTGGTAAAACCTGAAAGCATTGAGAATCAATGCCGGTTGAAAATGTAGCAATAACCATTGCAAGAACCGCAACAACAAAACTCTAACAAGATAAAACAAAATTGCATTAGTTATGGAGCAAGAGAAAATATTTGCAGACGACTGATTTTGCAATAACCTCTTTGTCATGTCTCCAACTATTGAATTAAATAGAAAATAAAAGAATATTTCTGTAATTTTTAATCGTGTATTTGTTTGGAGAAATAATGTCTGAGAATTACTATGATGGTTAGCCAGTCTCTTTTTGCTGCAGTTCCTGCTCTTTGAATGCATTTCCCTTCAGGTGGTTCACTGCAAACACAACAGTAAGACATAGAGTCCGAGAAAAGAGGGAAGTGAGGACACCCCCATTAGCAAGGAAATATCGCTGTAACAGAATTTTATTGCACTGCCTTCTTTTAATATTGTTCATTTTGCGAGTAAAAAGGCATTACTCCTGTCCTCATGAATCCGACAAGAAATGTGAATCGTCCTCTCTTTGGAAGAAACCATATAGAAACAGCTTTGCATTTCTTTGGATATGGGATTACATGTATACGAGACTGTATTCATATTTGTACATGGTGTTTGAAACTATATTTTTTAGATGCAGGAGTTGAAACTGATTTACTAACACACTTTCGGTTCAAAGATCACAAATTAAGAAGCATACCTTCTGATGGCAGACCAGCAGAGGAACACCAGATAAAGCCCCATAAATCCTGGAGTCACAAAGCCAGCATTCACCTGTTTTGAAAGTATGTAATGGTTTTAGCTATTAAATTTTTGAGCAAAAATGAACTGACAGAGAGCACAAAATTAACTTACTTTTTGGTGAAGAGATACACTGGTCATGAGTTGGAGAAGTACTAGAGTCCAAGAGATGAAAAAAATGTTGAGAAGGCAAGAGGGCTGCGGCGTGTACCAAATGTACATAAGAATTATCCCAAGTATGCATACAACATAAGCTGCTGTTGCAAGTAGCATCACATGAATGTGGCTGCACAATAATCTCACCATAAATCACTGAGTGATGGGAAAAAAAATAACAGAAGAATGACAAAACTCAACATCATTGTACAATCACTAGGGTAATTAATTGTTGTATGGAAGTCCTGAGATTGAGTAAGCTATATAGAATAAACACTAGGCATTCACATGGTTCAGCACTTGATTTATGTCCACGGGTAGAAGAACTTCAGTAACAATATGCGAGAAAACAAAAGAGTACCATGTACTAAATTCCGAACTCCCCATGAATTACATAGTAAGGGATTATACAAAAGAGTATGAAGTACTCAAACCAAAATCCAACTAGTGAGAGTCTGATCCCAAAGCCTCATCACAAGGTAGTCAATTTCTATCTCAAAGCCTGGGACGAATCCACATAACAAGGGGGCTCCTATATATAGGAAATATTTCCGCAAAAATGTAGTAATCATTCTAATCATATTTGTATTAAAAGCAACAAAACACAGATCAATGATAATTTAATGTGTCGTACATGATCTTTCATTGTATTTGCGGATCTGATAAGCAGAAGAGATTGTTAATGAATTCTTCAAATGAGGCACGTACCATCTGTCAGCATATTTCTCGGATTGGCAACAATCATTCAACCATGTAATGAAACTGATGATGCTTATTAGTTGAATTACTAAAAATACCCTGCCAAAGAGTTACAAAAATAAAATAAATTTAAAAGATGACATATTCAAATTACTGAAGATTAAGCCAACTTTTCATTTTTGAAGAAAAACGTACAGCAAAGTGTTAAAGTAACAAAACAGAAAGAGATAAAGGACTCAATTCTTGATTGTGGATGAATAGATATCAGAAGAATTAGTCATACCCGGCACCAAAATGCGCAAGCTGCCCTGCCAGATTATAATGCATTAGGCTCATGATTTACAATTCAAAACTAAATTTGCTACAACAAAAATTAAAATTAAGCTGTTAGTAGAGGTAAACGAACCATATAGTGAAATGAACTCTGGAGGAAGAAGAAATGATAATATGATCAGTGCGACCTTCATCAAAATCTTGGCAGACCACCATCCAGAGTGCCAACATTCTCTACGATCATCTAGCTTCGAAGTGCCAGCTGTTGAAAGAAACATTGCAAAATAGAATGTCTGTATATAATGTCAAGGCATACTTCAATTTACCTCATAAACATGAAAGATCACGTCTTTTGAATGTTTGGTGAACCTTGTTATTTAGAAAGGAAAAAGAGAAAGAAAGTGTAACTGCTTATATCTTCATTTGGCATCTTGTTTAAGAGTGTTTCAAGTTTGAGTTGAAGTCCAAATTTTTGTATTGCATGTATTGGATTTCCCTTAAGATGTAGACTAGGATTAATAGAAAGCAAAACTTTCCCGCCCCGCTATTTCTGATTGAGGAAATAGGGCAAGGGACAAACCTTTCCTATTTTAGTGTAATTTCTTCAACAGAAGTTTAACTAAGTAAATATAATTTAAAAACTTTTTCTTGTAGAGAATTCAAATATTTTGGATCTTCACAGTTCTTATATAACTTTACATGAAAAACTCTGGTTTTTGCCTATTATTGTCAAGAAAAAATATGTTGCATATGGTATTATAAGGATACAAAGCATCCCAAGCTAACTCTCAGAACTCCTTCTGCACCCAAGCAGCCTTTGACCCATTTGCTTCCATTTAGTCCTGCACACACAACACGTTAAGAATGCTTCATGTTCTGTAGCTGGATCATACAGTCATCGCAGTATATGGTGCAAAATTTACATATGATGTAAATGTGTCTTTCATTTAAGCAGTTTTAAGACAAATACATACAAAATTTTTGAAAATGAAAAAGTCTTACCTTTCATTTCTGTTAAGGCACTATGTCCATAATCGCGAACAGCCCATGCAAGAAAATTTGTAATGAGAAACATCAAGCTGTAGGCATATCTAGCCATCCAAGGATTCGAGCCATTGCGAAATTGATCAAACCAAGAACCATTTATGATCCTGGCATACATAGTCTTGGTGCTGTTGGTTGTGCTCTCCATTGCTCCTTCTGTATTCGGCATGACCGATTTTTTTATAGAGCACAGAACAATTGGTATTCAAGTTGCTAATTCCTCTTCACCTATGCAAACACAATGTTGAATGTTTAGCAATAAGCCCAAAAGTTAGACAATTCCCTGCTGGCTAGATTTTGTGATTCCCCCATTCCATACTAATGGACAGATTAACTGCAAATTTACTTTAAGTTATGACTCAAAATTAAAATGGGGCTTTCAATTTTCACTGCCCATCTCTTCTCATTATGTCAAATCTCTTCAGATGTTTCGGCCGTTAAGGAGGCACATCGTCGATTAATGTGAGCTTAGAAGCATTTTCTGAAAACCCATTCTTGAAGAAACAATTTCTTTTGGTAGTGCTCAACAACTATGCAATTAGAAATTCTTCAAGTAAACGGCTCTTTTTGGAAGCGTGTTGTATTCATCTACCAAACACATCAATATATCAGTTACTTGCACAGTATGTATTTCAGCTTTTTTACTTTATTTATCGAAGTTGCAGTCCATGCAGCCCTTTTGGCTCAACTTTAATCCTTCATCTATGAATCATATTATTATGTACACACCGCAAATTCGTACCATTAAATAAAATTCTACAAATATATACATAAAAACAAATTATATATTTAGTTTCCATCAAGAATAAAAGATAAGAGTAATTTTGAAGAAAGAATATCCAGAAGTTTCATAACTCAAATGGACGAAATTATATTACAGATCATAATAGAATTACCTGATGAGAAGAAGAAGAAGAACATAGATCCAGATGAATCCAAGAAAATACTAGTCTCGTTGAAAAAGGGCTCCCTCGTTCGTTCTTACTTTAACAAAGACAAATTGCATTCAAGAAGAGAGATTTTCTCTGTATATTTCACCTTTTCACTTTTGTGTTGCTCCTATGTTCAATACTAGAAATATATGTCTGTTGGTATATATAGAGTGGGGTGGACCGGGTGGTTGCTTTTACTTTTGGTGCCGTGTTTAGTGCCTCTTTTTTCCCGCCGAAGCCTCTCTATTCTATATTTCTTATACGGTTTATTTTAAGAATGCTTGAATTCTTCATTCAGCACTCAATCTTTCATGCGTTGAAGATTCATAATTAAAGGACTGCTATACGCGCATGCCACTGCAGCCTAACATAATCAGCATTCAAACCACCATTACCATTCTCATCATTATATTCATTCTTGTTGTCAAGTGTTGATTGTGTTTTAAATGTTATCATTTTTGCTTTGACTCTATGGAACATGGATTGACTTCCACTTAGGTCCTAAAATATCCATATTTGGTAGATCTATTATAAAATATATCATAAATTATTGTATTTTATGTTATATAGGTAAAACTCAGTGATTGAACGAAGAATTGAAAGAAAAAAGCGAAAATTGGTGAAAAATAGCAAAATCCGAAATTAAGGACCAAGTTGAAAATATTCAATAGTTGATTCGGACCACAAGACGATACTTCAAAGATTGCTAGGAAACAATTGGATGGAATTAGAACTCAAAAAGGAATGGAATATGATCAAAATATTATGAAAATCAATTTCCAATCGCACAAGTCATATTCCAGATTTTTAGTCGAAAATTGAAATCGACTTTTGGCACAATAAACGTCCAAATTGGAAAATTTATATTTCCAGAAAAATCGTAGCCCTTTGAGATAGATTTCCAATGCACTTTGAATCGCCTCAATCGGATATCGGAAGAGAAAATCATGGCCAAAATTCTAACAATTGTATAGAGACCACGCGCGAATGCAACTTTCCTTATTCGATTGAAACTCTTTTGGAAATCAATTTAGATGTGATTTTCACCAATTTTCTACTCCTACAAATACATAACAACAGAATACATATTGGGGACCTCTCATATACATATTATACTTCAATATTTATCAATTATTATCATAAAAGAAGGAAAAGTCATAATTTTTGTGAGAGAATTGAATGAGATTTGCAAGAATTCAGTTAAGTGAAGATTCAAACCTGATTTTTGGAAAAAGAAGAGAAGTGCAAGCGAAAATTCATCAAGAAACCATTGAAGAGATTCAAGATTCATTTTCATCTTCTCAATTAATGAAAAATACGGGTTATATCTTTTCACTTAAATATGATTTCTTGTAATTTCGATATGTTAGCCTAGTTTTATATATTGTAAAGATGAGATAAACCCTTATTTTGAAATTTTTAATATTAATTAGTTATTTTGACGACTAGTATTTTTATTTTCTTGGATGTTTATTATTGGTTTCACCAACTTTTCAATTAATTAGCTACTAATTGAGATGATTATTGGAATCTATTATTATCGAGAGAGATAATAGGTTTTT
>CAIGRS010008862.1:0-11327 GCA_903798395.1 Fraxinus floribunda
TGGTCGAAAGTTGCCGAAAAATTGTCTCAAACTTGCCCAAAAAATCTGAAAATTCAGTGTCCGTTTTGCGAGAAATTTCAAATTTCAGTGATCGTTTCTGAAATTTTGAAACTTCAGTGACCGTTTTGAAATTTTCAGATAACTTCAGTGACCATTTGTGAAATTAACCCTAATATTAAAATATCGATGATCCATATCAAAATCGATTTGAGAATGATAATGTAGATTTTAAAATTATCAAATGCAGTTGGCGTACTGCTTATCAAATGAAATTGGAATGAAAAGGGGATTGATAAGGCCCAAATGTTGGGCTAAAAAAAATTAATAATTGGACCAAAAAATTAAAATTAAAATTAAAATTTGAATTTAGAAATTGGGTTTGACTGGGCTAACTAGGCACGAACTTGGCTGATTTGTTTAATTAATTTGCTAATGTTTAGAAAAAATTAAAAAAAATTTAATTAATTCAATATAAAAAATTATTTAGATTCGGTTCTTCAATTCTTGGTCTAGAACCGAGAATCGACCAAGACTAATTGGTTCTCGATTCAGATAATCATTGGAGTATTTAATTTATGAAACCGCTCGATTTGATTCGATTCAGGAGTTGTTCGATCCTACATGTGAGAGGGTGTAGCCCTGTACATTTGGCTTAATTCTAAAAAGGAATCAGATGACCAGACATTCTCCTATAAGTGATTGAATGAAAGAGATATCTCCACTTGCAAGGTCGCGTTCAGAAGAAGTCAGATGCCCGAGAGAGGGGAGTTATCAGCACTTTCGGCTAAGCATAATGAAAGAGGTGAAGTGATTTTAAGTTATTTTTTGTATCTAACATAATGAATTATTTTTTAACACTTATTTACTTGCAAGTTTTTGTTTGGTACATATTAAAATTTTTATTTTTATTTTTTTACTCATTTTTAACCATACATTTTTCAATAAAATAATATTTTTCATCACATCAATAACTTTTCATTCTTTTTCAACCACACATTCTCCATCAATCTGCTATTTCTGAATACATTTTTTCTAAATAATGTGGCTCAAACACACCATAATGTGACATTAACTGAGAGATATGATTAAATGAATCACACAATCTATAATTGATCCCCATTTTTCCAAAACTCATTTTCAGCCATGCCTTCTCCCATCAAATAATTTTACACGTAAAATCATAATTTTTTTTTTTTTTTTAAAACCACACATCTCCAAAATGTATTTTGGCCCAGAAATTGGGCTCTAGTAGGAGCTTAATTTACCTTTAATCGAGACTATAACTTGTACTGTAGCATCGGTGGTGCTAGNGAAAAATATATTCTAATTGAGTACCACAGAATCGTAAATGGTCCATATCATGCTACCTATGAATACTAATGTAAAGGGAGTCTCTGGTAAGGCAATGGGAAGAAAATATATGAGAATGTACAAATAAGAAGTAATTTTAGTACCTTCTTTGATGACACATGGGCAAACTGATTTTGTTAGCGGTAGAGGAAACAAGGATTCAAATGAGGAAGAGAGGAGAAAGTCTTAAAGACAAAAATGCCCCTCACTTCAATAAAAAAAATTAAGCTACTTAACCCCTTTGAGTTACCCTTTGAATTACCCGACCCCACCGCCCCTCTCACAATGTGGGGAGCCCGAGGTGAATAAAATAATCACCTGGCCTCCCATTGTGAGGGGGAAGCGTGAGCCCGAGTAAAGCTACATGTAACCCAAATGGTACATGTAGCATTGCCCAAAATAAAAATGAAAGTAAAGACGTTTTGCACGATAATAGTTAAAGATAAGAACTTTTTGTTTTAATTATCTAAGAAAATGGAAAGAAACTAATTTAGAAGAATAGAAAAGAAAAAAATAAAAATAAATCAAATCACTTATTTTCCTCTATGTTCCCACCACCTCTCAAACCTCTTCAGCCTGCTTGCCGCATCCCCATAGCCCTAGCAATGGTGCGAGCTGAGCCGTGTAGGCAACTTGCGTTTTGATTTAACCAAGCTCAAGCCCACACTTGGACTCGTGAGCCAGCTTGCAAAGCAACCCATGGGCTAGCGCGTTTAAGTTAGCTCATAAGCACTTGGACTTGGATGGCTCACATCGACAATTGTAGGCTTGAAGCTTGCAACTCCATTTGCTAGTGTCATCAAATTGAATTCAAAACGATTGTATGAATTTTTCCTATATCAATATATTTCAAGGTTTTAAATTATATTAGAACTTTTTTCCTATATCAATGTATTGCAATATTATAACATATAATTAATAAAATATAAAAATATAGATATAGAGTTTATACGTAGTAAAAGTAAAAACTAAAAAGCTTTAATTTTAGGCAAAGAAATTCCCTCCGTCAAATTGGTCTATAATTTGAGAGTTAATTGATCTAATGATCACTGAATTTATGTCTATATCTTTTAATTACCCACTAAAGTTTAGAATGTCGAATTTTGATCATTGAACTTTGAAAAACATTGGACATTACTTACTAGTATAACTTCTGTTTAAAATCTCTAGCAGAATTAGTGACGTGGCTGATAGAATGCACACGTGACGTCCTTTCACGTCGTTAAACTTTGAGACAGTGAAATTTTGACTACTAAATTTTGAAAAACGTTTTTTTATTGCCCATTAAATTTTGAAAAACGTCTTCTATTACTCAATCACTGAACTTTGAGGTGGTCGAATTTTGGTCGCTAAACATTGAGATGGCCGAATTTTTTTCACTAAAATTTGAAAAATGTCTTATATTCTTCACAATAAATTTGAATTTCATTACAATTCATTATTAAATTTGAATATAATTTAATTCTAACTATTGTGTATTTCATCGTAATTTCAAATATTAAAATTCAGATTTAATTTAATTTTAATAATAAATTTATTTTATAAGTCGTCGTAAAGTTAAAATATCATGATAGACAACATTCCAATTTGTGTAAAGGAAGTGACTATTAATTGCAATGAAATACACAATAAATTTGTTATTAAAATTAAATTAATCTTTAATATTTGAGTTTTACAACTAAATACACAAAGTCCTTATTTAGTTGCGATTTAAATAAGATTTTTAGCAAATTTTGATAAAAGTTGATAAAATACATTATTTAAAAGTTGTAGGTCTCATAAATATGTGATTAAAATTAGTAATTGACTCTGAATTTGATAAAAATCTAGATTTTAATTCCTATCAAACATGGAATAAATTTGTTGTTAGAATTAAACTAAATTCAAATTATAACCCGAGTAATAATAGATCTTTTTAAAATTTAGTGGTCAAAATTAAATTATGTTAAAGTTTAGTGAAAAATAGAAGACGTTTTTTAAAGCTTAATGAGCAACCGAAGTATTTTTTAAAGTTTAGTGCCAAAATCTGATTATCTCAAAATTAATTGGTCAAAATTCAGTCACCTCAAAGTTAGTGACCAAAATTTGACCACTTTAAAATTCAGTGAGCAGTAAAAAATATTTTTCAAAGTTTAGTGAGTGAAGACATTTACCAAAATTTAAACACCAATATTCGACCATCTTTAAGTTTAACAGCGTGACCGGACGTTCGTCCACGCCATTATTTTCGTTTGTGGTTTTAAACAACGAGTTATACCCGTGAATAACGTCCAACGATTTTCAAAATTTAACGGCGAAAATTAGACATCTCAAATTTTAGCAATTGAAGATATACACGTAAAATCATTGACGATATTGGAACAATAACCTCGTTTCTCCTAACCGGCAAAACCCTAGTCCGCAATCCAGGCGGCGAGAAAAAGAAAAAGGAAGGGAGAAAACCGTAGAAGTACTCCGAACGATGTCGTACGACGACGTGGAGATCGAGGACATGGAGTGGAACGAGGAATTGCAAGCTTTTACATACCCGTGTCCTTGCGGCGATCTTTTCCAGATAAGCAAAGAGGATTTGCGGATCGGCGAGGAAATTGCGCGGTGCCCTAGCTGCTCTTTGTATATTACGGTCATCTACAACATCGAGGACTTTCAGGAGCCCAAGAAAAAAATTGAACCCGAGAAGCAGCAGCCCGTAGCCGTAGCTTGAACTGTTTCAGGTTTCAATTTTGTCATAATTTTATATGTCGGTATATGAGGAACTTAATGTTAAAAAAGAAGAGATTTTCATAGATTTGGTTTAGATTAGAGGGTCTGTAAGGGCTGAATTTTTGTACTATTTCGAGAAATAATAAGATATAGATTGGGGAGTATATGGTCTATCTGGTGTTTTTTTTTTTTTTTTTTTTTTTGTTTGTGTTTTTTTTTTATTTTTTTTTTTTTTTTTCACTAGTTTGAGATTTGATATTGAAATATTATTTACATTTATATTTAACCTGCATTATATCGGCGATCATATTTATATTGTTTTCAAAGTAGCCCAACATAATTTAGCTTGAGAATATAACATGACATTTTTTTGTAAATATATGGCTGGATTAGATTATACGAGTGATTTGCAACTGAGCAGAATGATGAGTTCATTGTTAAGAGACAGTTTTGTATGTATATCAGGGAGTAATTGTTTAGAATTATTTTAGATCTTCTGGAAGATATTTAAGGACTTGTTAAAACCCGAACTTGTGGTGAAATTTCTTCTTGGCCTAAAGTAATATTGAGCTGAGTATGTCTTCGCCAACTTAAGTTCTAAGTAATAAATTTCTGGTCCTTTTTTTGTGCTTCTTCTTTTGTGTAGTATTTGTAAATTTAAAAAAGACCAGTACCTAACTATCTTGTTCCTATGCCCCCAACACAAAAAAAAAAAAAAAAAAATTTCCTTCAGGCATAATCTACAACTTTTGCAATTTGTCCAATGCTAACCAAGTTCTTTGACTTAATTAGCACATGAAAAATTAGGGTTAAATATGTGGTTCATTGACATTCTTAGATATGAACACCCAAATATAGAATTGCATTTCACTGCAATATCTTTCAAATGAACAAATTGAAAGGTAATTTATAGTCCAATTCTCCAAAGAAAAAAGTAGCTATTACAGTATTCCACTTAAATCATAAACAAAATGAAACTCTAACAGGACATGATTCGACGGAACCAAGATTATATCACATAATATTCAGTAAATAAACTTTACAACATTAATGGCTGTCATTAGCTCACTTGAACACCATGCAACTTTCGTCATTTTTCGACTTTTAAATGTAGAATGCTGATCAGTTTGTATGCCGGGTACCATGCTTCAACTTTGGAAAGACAGGACATGCCCAGCGACCAGCATATTTTCCGAGCAATGAATCTACCAATTACGAGTTTGAACAAACATGAGAACCTAAGAAAGATACCTGGTTACCTAATTGACTATTCACATAAGCAAATAATCAAATACTATTGAAATTGCCAGATGCACATCTGCTGAGTCAGCTGGAGTATAATCAGCAGCAAGAGCACCAACGTGGATCAATGACTAGGAGCAACAGCAGAAGTCTCTAGAAGAGAATTAGTTGGTTCAGCTTTGTACAGTGGAATTGAATCAGTCTTTCCCTTTTATTCTTTATGTAAATTAGTTAGAAATGATTCCATTTTTTCGGTATTTATTGAACCAGCATTGTACATTTTCTATACGGTTGAATGAATTCAATTTCAGCCTCTCTATTTGCTTAATATCAAAATTCTTTTCATTACAAATCTGAAATGGTATCAGAGCCTAAAATGGAAGAATCAAATACTCCCACAAATGCAAATCCAAATCGTATTCAAAATCCACAGACTGATGAAGGAAATTCAAGTGTTGTTCCTCTTGATCCCACTCATCCCAGCAGTCCCAACTACATTGGCAGCAATGATGGGGGAGCACTCATGCTAGTTACTCATGTTCTGGACTCCAGCAATCACTACTCCTGGGCTCGTTTTGTAAGGAGAGCATTAAGGATCAAGAAAAAATTAGGATTTATCGATGGAACTCTATGTGAACCAGAGGATCCCAATGATCCATTGATGGAACATTGGCTTAGGTGCAATGACATAGTCATAACATGGATGCAAAATGCCATGGCAATTGACATCAAAAGCAGCACAATATATGCGGAGACAGCTCATCTTCTTTGGCTAGATCTGGAGCATCGGTTCTCCTAGCAAAATGCACCACGCATATTTGAAATCAAAAAAGGATATTACCATTCTGATGCAGAACCAGGATTCTGTGAGCACTTACTACTCAAAGCTCAAAATCCTTTCGGATGAGCTGCTGAATTATGAGAGTATCCCAAGCTGTACTTGTGGAGGCTTGAATACAGTGATTCAAAATTAGCAAAGGGACTGGGTTATGAAATTTCTAATGGGGCTGAATGAGAACTACAGAGAGATTAAGGCTCAAATTCTGCTGATCAAGCCGTTCCCTAGCTTGAATGAGGTGTATTATTTGATTCAACAAGAAGAGAAGAGATGGGAAATATCTAATCCAAGTCCCCTAACTCAGATCCTATGGCATTCTCAAGTAGAAGAAATTTCATAGAGGCAAGAAACCAGAATTTTTCATCACAGAAAAGAGACAGATATTATTGTACTCATTGCAAGGTTGCAGGTCACTCCTTTGATAGATGCTTCAAAGTAAATCCAAATAGACCATCATGTTCCTACTACCAAATGCCAGGACACTCTGCAGACAAATGCTACAAGCTTAATGGATTTCCACCAGGGCACAAGTTTAGTGACAAAGGGAAATCATCTGTTCACATGGTCTCCGCGAGTTCAATAACTAATGAGGAGGCAGTGAAGGACAAAAGCCAAGTAACATTGAGTCAAGAGCAATACTCACAACTGATGGCACTCCTCAGACCAGCAACAAACCCACAACATCTACCTTCCTCATCCAACAACACTCAGACAGTTGTCAAATCCTCCCCATCAGATGAGTTCAATCATAAGTTATCTAGTATGCCACTAAGTTTAACTGTTTTTCATCATAGCCATGGAAACCTTTTCAAAATACCTTGGATTCTAGACACTGGAGCAACGGACCACATGATTTGTTCTACCTCTTTTTTACATCTATTCAAACTGAACTAGCTTGCTTTGTAACTTTACCAGATGGAGAAAAGGTTCCAGTCATACATGTTTGAACTGTCAAAATCTCTGGATCCATAATTCTGCATGATGTGCTTTGCATTCCTAGCTTTACTTTTAATTTGATTTCAGCCAAGAAACTAACTCAATCTCTAAATTGTTGTCTTATTTTCTTTACTGCTCACTGTTATATCCAGGACCATTTGACTTGGAGAACGATTGGAATGTGTGAGGTGAAAGATAGATTGTATCACATGGTGAAGAAGTTTGTTCCTCCTTCAGCTTTGTCAAAAATCCTTAACCAGTTCAAATGCATGTCCTCTTCTTCTAGGTCTGTCACTAAAAGCAATAAGGAGTCTGTTATGTAGCACTACAGATTAGGACATCCATCATATTCTAATTCCAATCCTGATAGAAGCATTTACATTCCTACATCATCTAGTTTAAATCAATGTCCTATATGTCCTTTAGCAAAAACAACATAGACTGCCATTTGATGTTAGCCACAGTAAGATAGAATAATGTTTTGAATTAATTCACTGTGACATTTGGGGACCTTATAATGAAATCAGCAGGGATGGTTCTAGGCATTTTCTCTCTATTGTTGATGATTTTAGTAGATGCACGTGGATCTATATGCTAAGTTTTAAATCTGAAGCCACCACAGCTTTACAAAACTTTTGTGCAATGATTGAGACTCAATTTAAAGCTAAAATTAAAACTATCAGAATAGACAATGGTGGAGAATTTAACATGATAAATTTCTACTTAAAAAGGGAAATAGTGCATCAAAGAACTTGTGTTGAGACACCGGAACAAAATGCTGTGGTGGAAAGAAAACACCTAAGGTTTCAAAGTGGCCTTCCTTTAAAATTTTGGAATGACTTTGTGTTAACTGCTATTTAACTCATAAATAGAACTCCAACACCCACTCTAGATCAGAAAACTCCTTTTGAGGTTCTGTTTTGAACCAAGCCAAATTACAGTCACTTAAAGGTTTTTGGATGCCTAACCTTTGCCACAACACTTATTAGTGGAAGACACAAGTTTGACCATAGGTCTAGGGAGTCTTTGTTCATTGGATATCTCTTTGGAGTGAAAGGCTAAAGGTTATTGGATTTACAGACCAAGAAAGTTTTTATCTCAAGGAATGTGATCTTCCATGAGAATGTGTTTCCATTCAAAGATATCAAATCCAATAGCTATATCCCCTCAACTGATTTTAGCCATCTTAGCTTCACACAACCCTATTATTTCCAAAGATTCCACAACCTCTAGTTTTGACAATGATCAACACTGTGAGCATGACACTCCAAAAGATCAGCTTATTGAGCATAACATTCCAAATGAGCCACGAGATATTGAACCTTCCAACCTCCATGAAAACACCAATGATCACACCTCTCAACCCATCACTGATGTTTTGGAACAAAATCCTCCTACTGCAAGCCACTTACCCCGGAGGTCAAGCAGAATTCGTAAAACACCTCATCACTGGAAGACTTCATATGTCAACAGACCTCTTCGCCTCCCCTATTTCAAAAGTTCAACAGCAAAGAGGAAGATGGTATAACAGGTAGTAAGTTTCCTCTTAAAGATAGAATTTGCTATGATAAATTATCCATACCTCACCGTGTCTTCACAACCTCAATAACCCATCATCTTGAACCTAAGACTTACCAAGAAGCCATTGTTTCTCCTGAATGGTGTGTCGCCATGAAATCTGAGATTGAGGCTCTTGAACTCAATGATACTTGGGTATTGACCAGCCTACCGTCTGATAAAGAGGCCATAGGGTGCAAATGTGTATATAAGGTGAAGTTTAATGCTAATGGCAGTGTTGAAAGATACAAGGCACGTCTAGTGGCAAAGGGATACACCCAACAAGAGGGACTCGACTATTATGAGACCTTTTCTCCTATGGTGAAGTTAGTCACCATTAGAACTCTACTAGCTGTTGTAGTTGTCAAAGGGTGGAAATTGCATCAATTTGATGTAAATAATATTTTTCTACATGGTGACTTAGATGAAGATATTTACATGGAGTTGCCTACCGGTTACCTTAATGATAGTGGGAATAGGGTGTGCAAATTACGCAAAAGTTTGTATGGTTTAAAGTAGGCTTCACGCCAATGGTACTCCATTCTTTCGAGCTTCATTGTTGAACATGGATATATTCCATCAAAGGCAGACTATAGTTTATTTACCAAGCTAAATGATAGCACTTTCACTGCCATTCTAGTATATGTGGATGACATAATCGTGGTTGGAAATTGTGATGACTCCATCAATAAGCTAAAGGTTTCTATCAATGAAAAATTCAAAATCAAAGATCTGGGAAAATTAACATATTTTTTAGGCATTGAAGTAGCAAGGTCTAAAGATGGAATTCACATATGCCAGAGGAAGTATGCCTTGGACATCCCGGCAGATTCTGGCATGATAGGTTCAGTTCCTGCTAGGATTTCCCTTGATCAGAATATGAAGCTCAGCAAAGATGAAGGTGAACTTACTTACAGAAGGCTGGTAGGTAGGTTGTTGTACTTGACCATCACAAGGCCAGACCTTGCATATTCGGTTCAGCTATTAAGTCAATTTATGGGAAATCCTAGAGTCCCACATTTGAACGGTGCCATAAGGTATTGAGGTACATCAAGAGAGCACCAGGACAAGGATTGTTGTACCTAACAAAATTAAAATTGTAATTGGAGTTGTGATTCAGATTGGGGAGCATGCATGGACACCAGAAGATCAGTAACTGGCTATTGTGTGTTCATCGGGGAAGCCCTAATACCATGGAAATCAAAGAAGCAACATGTAGTGTCCAGATCTTCAGTAGAGGTAAAATACAGAGCAATGGCAAACCTCTGTTGCAAACTAACTTGGCTTGGAAATTTGCTTAAAAATTTAAAAGTTGAAGACCTGCAGCCAGCCATCTTGAATTGTGACAATAAGGCTACCATTCACATAGCTACAAATCCCGTGTTTCATGAGAGAATGAAACACGTTCAACTTGATTGCCACTTGGTCTGAGACAAGGTACAAGATGGAAGTGTCATCACTCAACATGTTCCTAGCTCATCACAAATTGCAGATATTTTTACTAAGTCACTAAATTCTCAAAGTTTTTTACTCTTGCTTGTCCAAGATGAGAGTAATGGACATTTACTCTCCATCTTGTGGGGGGCTATTGAAATTACTGATGCTCATCTTCTTAGTTAGCTGGAGTATAATCAGTAGCAAGAGCACCAACGTGGATCAATAACTAGGAGCAACAACAGAAGTCTCTAGAAGAGAATTAGTTGGATCAGTTTTGTATAGTGGAATTGAATCAGTCTTTCCCTTTTATTCTTTATGTAAATTAGTTAGGAAATTAGTTAGAAGTGATTCCATTTTTTCTGTATTTATTGAACCAGCATTGTACATTTTCTATACGGTTGAATGAATTCAATTTCAGCCTCTCTGTTTGCTTAATATCAAAATTCTTTTCATTACAAATCTGAAAAATACACAACTATTCATGTTAGTACGCTCTGATATGAGACATATGAGCAAATAATCAAATACGCAACTATTCATGTTGGTACGTTTTGATATGAGAAACTTACCTACGAGAAGTCAAAGAGCTTCATTTATCATTTCCTATAATGTCAATTGTCAAGAATCAAATATATACATTTAATTAAAGAGATAAACATCAACATACAAAATAAACATAGTAGCAACTTAATCAGATCTTTTCTAGCTTAAGAAATTATGGATTCTTTACTTGCCTGAATTGCAAGTTAATCCTCAATCTTTCATTATAGACACAAACGGTCCTTAACTAAGGAAACCGTCTAAATCTCCATTAATCCCCAGTTTGACAACCTTTATTGCCTTTTATTACACTTAAGATCACTGTAAATTGGTGTTTCATTCCTGCCCTCATTGAACCATTTGGGAATTGCACCCTTGCCCTTCAATATATACCTTCCTTAAAAGAGGGGGCCAGGTTCACTATTCTACCGTCTCACACTCGTTTTCACACTTATCTGGTTTGCACTGTTTATTGAATATCCCTTAAAGTGGCTCTCTCTCTCTCTCTCTCTCTCTCTCTCTCTCTCTTCAATAGTGCTTTCATCTCTCCGTACCAAACTAAAACTCTCAGATCCCATGGAACACATCGTTCACCTTCACATCGGTAAACTAATGGATACACTCATTTTTTTTTTGTTTCAACCAACTTTTCTGTAAGATGATTAACACCTCGTGAGCCTTGAAAATCTTCGATTGTGTACATATCAATAATATATGTCTGAAT
>CAIGRS010008878.1:0-10437 GCA_903798395.1 Fraxinus floribunda
GATAAAAGGAATAGGAATTGATAATTAAAAATTATTTGAGGTTGGTCTCGACTTAAATAGATTTAAATTCGTTTTGTAACGGTTAGATGAACACGCTTTTATTTTAAAATTGGGGTTAAAACTTTGTTTTGTTTTGTTTTTTGGGGCTTTTTTCCTTTGTAAAGGCAGCAAGCAGCTTTCTGCCTTTACATAGCTGCCTTTTGAAGGCAGCTTTCTAGCTGCTTGCTCTTTCAAAAAAAAAAAATTAATTTTTTTTTCTTCATATCGAGCTTTTTTGTCATTCCTATATGAAATCAAATGATTTCCATGAATTCCAAAATGTATCCAACATCTAAAACCAAATGCATTCCCACACTACATGCTCTTATCACTTTTTTTCCTTTAAGAAAATCGCACACTATCTCATTTGAATTTTCTTATAGATATGGATAAAATTAATGTCTTTATTTGTTATGGAGGTAAATAGGAAAAAGACAACGAATTTAAAAATTGAAGAAATCAGGAAGGAAACATGAAATGAAATCATTTTGTTTATCACTGTGAAGAAGAAGTTACAAAAGAGAAGAAAGTCGAAATATTTATGAAACTCGAGTGCTTGAATTTTTTGTCACTATAGAACATAATACATTTTAGATACTTCTATACGTCATTTTTACTTTTAAAATAAAAATACTAGCAGCGTCTCACTTTTGAAATTGATGTAGAAATTTAACTATAAGACATACAACAGTTCAATGGGCTGAAATGATCTTACTAACTTCTTTGTTTTTGTGCCTCGACAATCACATGCGAAGGAAAAATTGTTTTCATATGAATTTGGACCATATTTCATTTTCACACATATTGATTATCTAATACAATGTCACGTTTGAAACAAAAATTAGCAGTGGCAAACACTTTACAATTGAAAATCAGCATAAATTTTAATGTTAATTAAAAATTAATGATAATTATGGGTATAAATCTATTTTCTTTATTTTGGACCGTGCTGAACATATTTTCCTCAACTTGTAATACCCAACATGTAGATAGAACTAGAAGTGGGCGCTAGTCCTAAAGTCTATGGGCCTCCGTTAGGCCATTAACCCTCAAAAGGAAAAAGGGCTGAATTGAAAATTCGGAAAAATAAATAATTATAAAGGTTTCAAGATACATTTTTAAAAACAAAGAACTTGTGAAAAAGTTTCAAAAATCGGGTGACCACATGATAATAGCTCAAGGTCACTATAACAATTCAAATGTCACAATAATACATAATTATGATCACAGTCACAAATCACATAAGGTCACAGTCATAAAGACACAAATTGTGAATCACAATAATAAATTTAGTCACAATCACACATTTTTTAAGTCATTGTAGCAAATTATCCATTTATTAGTCACAAACACTCTTCATCTCACCCACTTCACTCTACCACCCAAACGTTGTGCCACTATCGCACCACCACCACAAACCATCATTTGCAAACTGCAAACAACCATCACCATTTGCAAACCATCAACCCTAAAACTCCGACTAAGTAGCAGCATAGCGACTAGGCAGATTGGAGGAGCAGCTATGCTGCTGTTGTCATATAGGTGGTGGGTGTCGCTGCTTCGGTGGCAGATTAGAGAAAGATCAGCCAACTCATTGCTGCTCATAACAACAACGATGAGCATGTATTTTCACAGCGATGATGGCGATACTATCTCGCCTGCAACGGTGCATTGCAGTGCCAAAAAAGTGATTGTGCTGAAGAAGCGAGGAAGATGCCAAAGAATGAGGAAGGTGTTGGAGAGATTTTTGTGACCTTTTATTTCTATAGAAAATGAATTAGGGTTAAGGTCACTGTGGTTGGGATGATTTTTGAAAGAATAAGTTTGAAATCTATTCTTTGAAATGATAAGTTAAAAACTACGATTGATGTAATTTCCTCTAAAAATTGTGTTGTGCCAGCCCATTTTGTTGCCTTATATCGCTAGGACTGGGTGTGGGTTGGGTTGGATTGGATTGGTTGTTAAGTTGAACCTAAACCCAATTTAACATGTCTGATTTGACAATAATTCAAACATAAATCAATCGATTTACAATTGAAACTCAACCCAATCCAAACCGACCAAACCCGGGTTGGTTTGGGTTGAGTTGATTGGTTTGTACTTAAGTCCAATTCAAATAATGGGCCCAATAATTGGGGTCTTTTTTGTTTAATTTGAACGATTTTTTTTAAAGTCTGATACAATTTCAATTTGAACCAATTTCAATTATGTTAAAAATGGTGATTTGAAAGGCTTTAAGTCGATTGAAATTGAATCAATAGTACCATTTCAAGTCGATTTGAAAGGACTAAATCAAAAATCACATCAAAAAATCGAGTCGAGAAATCGAGATACAAGCATCAATGAGAGGCAAAAGAGACAAGAGACATAATAGTCAATAGATGTGAAGCAGATGAGAATCTTGATAATTAGGTTTTAGGTTTGGTTTTAAGCACTGGTTTTCTTTTTAATATTTTTTAATTAGTTAGATTGGGTTTTGGGTTATTTATTAAAATCCAACCCAACCCGACCTAAAATTTGATTTCGTAATCCGAACCCAATCCAATTGAACTAAAAATCCAATCCAAACCGGTTGGTTTGAGTTGGGTTGATCGATTTGGTTAGTTTGGATTGATTTTTGCCTAGCCTTATATATCGCATAGAAAAAATGGAATAATTATGCCACATTCCCATTTTCTACTAAAAGTTGAAAAATAGCCACTTTTTTAGTTCTTTGAATTTTACCCTACATTTTTAGAGTATGTTTGGTAACAATTAAAATCTAATTAAAATTGAAAATATGGTTGTTATTGGATCATTCTCGTCTAATAAAAGTTAACAATAACGACTAATTTTTCAATTTTAATCTCTACCAAACATGTTCTTAATGTTTTATTGTCTTTTACCCTTTAGTCTTATTATTTCCCTTTTCACCAATTTCTATTTAAGTGTGAAGAAGAAACCATAAGGGCTTGCATGGGAGTTTTGGGGTTGCTAGTCATGCGGGTTTTTTAACTTATCAATTTTGGGCATTGACGAGGAGTCCGATTTGGATGATTTTTAGTAACAATTTTTAAAACAATCCAACATATAGTTGAGAGTTTATTATTGAGCTCTTCTGAAATTTTTTTAAAGAATAATATTATATATATATATAAACCCATGCTTGAGAGTTTATTATTAAGCACTTCTGAAAGTTTTTTAAATGAATAAAATTACATGTATAACCATATAAAAAAAGTAGGAATGCGTAAATAATATGCAGTAAATTTGTACGTCACTCCTCACTTTTCTCCAAGTACCTTAAATTCCGAGTTTACCTACGATAACAACATTTATACCAAACTAGTCAGAGTTGAACGTGCATTGCACGTTATTATGAAATACATTATACATGTTATAAAAATAATACTTGTGAAAAACACAAATTCGACCCTAACAATACCTAGAGGGGGGTGAATAGGTATTTAATACGGAATTAAAAACAAATATGAATTAAACAGTAATAAGTCACTTTTAATTCTTATCTAGATGGTTAATAAAACAATCCAATTTATCCTATGTTGTATTACCGCAGTTTGAACGTAATAAACGGTATAGCATAAAGTAGTAAGAACACAAGAATTGTTCATGGAGAAACCCAATTGGAAAAAACTCCAGACACTTTACCAGTCAATCCACTATAAACGATTCAACACTTACAGTCTACCAGACTAGACGACGACACGAACTATCGGATCTCCTGAGTGCAATTCTGACAGCTCTCCTGAATTCTGTGCTCCCTTACACCAATTTTAGCTACAATAACCAACGCTCTCCTGGAACTCTGTTATCCTGCAGCAGCCCTTAGCTTGGTAGAATCGTCTATCTCCTGTAGATCACGAAGAACCCGTTCTTCACAGACTAGAACTCCAGTCGCCTTCCTTGATCTTCAGGACTCTCTGACAGATATGTAGGAAGTTGGTTTTTAGTATTTAGATGTTGGATTCGATATTTTTCTGACCAAAACACTCAAGTAAGATGAAAGTTGAAAGAAGTAATCAATAGATTTCTCACAGATGAAGCTCTCTTAATTATCAACCTTGAGAATTTCATTTTAGCCGTGTTCTGGTATTTATAGATAGGTCAAGAAAATCATGGGACAGGAAAAAAACCTTTAAAACGCGAAAATAAAATTTTTCGTATAAAGATGTTACTCGAACGAGAGGCTAGCGACAGAGCGAAGGAGGGGCGATGGTCCAACGACAGTGTTTCTACTTTTATAGCTCGAGCCATAACCTGGCGACAGTCTAGCGAAAATCCGCGTTGTTTTCTCCTTTGTTCCAAACTCGAAACCCTAAACCTATTCAACTAACTTTTGATATATTTGCACATTACTCCTTGAACTTTCATCAACTATTAATTTAAATCCTTTTATCTACAGAATAAGTCAATTACAAAATTAACTAAAACCTAACAACTTGATACCAATTTGTTGGGAGGATTTGATAAATTTCAAACCAACTAAAGAAAATAAACTTTAGAGTAGAAATTTAAGATAAGAAAATTGGACTCTCAAAAACTCAACTTCTATGATTCAAATTTTTTGTGATAATAAAATACTACAAATGAGCAATCTTTTTATATTACATTTGATACATTAGAATTAATTACTAATGCATGAATTTAAGCCCCCATTAGAATTTCTAGATACACGAATATAAATAAATTTATTTATAATAACTCTAGATTCATGTAGCTCAAGATTCATTGAGTCTAGATTAATGTTAATTAATAAAGAATTAATAACACGAAATTCATGTATGATAAGGATTTTGTAGTATTTATTACATATTGAAAAACGAAAAGTAAGGTATTATTGAAATAATTGAATTATAGCAGGGTTAAAATTGTTCAAAAAATGATTCTAACATGATGTGATATTTAATATATTATAAATTAAGTAGAAATTCGCTAAAATTTGTAAACACATATTAAGTTCATAAGCACACATAAGCGTGTAAAACACTCCTACACTTTCCTATAAAAATGTATACCAAATGCAAAAGTCAGTATACATATCGCGAGCCTTCTTAAATTCTTCATATCAAGCAACTATAGAAAAGTAAAACTGCAACTGAATATAACACAACGTTAATCCTTTGAAACAAAGCACAACTAAATTGCAGACTGTCATGAACCTAACATATCGTATTACCTAAACAATAATAACTAAAATTTGAATATTTCTCAGCATTTCTGAATCAACAATTAAAATGATGATGAATGGTCAAAATTTACACAATCCTGCTCTGGGAAGATTACACAGTTCAAACTGATATGATGATGCATGGTCAAAAAGATAAAAGCGCCAATAATTCCCCTTCCCCACCCCACATAATGCCGTATCGACTATTGAGCATGCTACAAGAACAACAAGACATCCTTTACAACACAAATGTCAGTGACGGAATCACGATTTTCATATTGGAAACAGTAGATTTTAATCGGTGTCAAACAGTAGTTTATTGTCTATGTTTAAATCTCGACGACATATTTAATATGGTAAACTAAGCATAACGTAGAATGGCGAGATATTCTTCCATTTTTCATAACCGAATAAAAATAATAATGACACATGCTAGTAGATATGTAAAATTGGGACGGGTTTGCCCCGAGTCTAGCTTACCAAGCATGACATACAAGTTAACTAGGGATGGTAATGGGGCAGAGCGAGGGAGGTTACCCGTTTATGGCAAGGCGGGGCAGGTGTCTTACCCCGTTTAATTTAATTTTTTTTAAGCTTTTAATAATTTATTTTTATTGCCCCTATTCATTTGATTTAGAAAAATAATTTTAGTTGTCATTTTTTATTAGAACTAATAAAACTTTTTATGTAAAGTATTGAATTTAAAAAAAAATAAAATTAAACGGGACGGGACGGGACGGGGCGGGGCGGGGCGTTACTCGTCCAAGCCTTGAATACCCGATTAAGCTGGTTATCCCCAAAGGTATCAGGGGCCCATTGACTGTGGCGCCACGCTTCACACTTCTCAATTTCCCTTTTTCTAAAAAAATAAATTGTCACATGCGCTTTAAAGGTGAAGCTTGCTGATACAGAATAACAGAGTGCATGGGCCAGTGGTATTTTCAACTACAATAATGAGTTAAAATCCACAAGTACAAATAAGTAATTAAAGAGATCATAATTGATTCTTCTTTTCTTACCTACACAGACAAATAAGTCATCTTTGTGTCTGATCTTCTCAGTCATTCCACAGTATAACAAGTACAAGTAGCATTTACCAGCAAATTATGTAAATATTTACTACTTCTGTATACTAGGGTTTTTAAGACCATTGAAATATGAATATATATTTTCTTTTCCAATACATTTTTATTTCAAATATGCTACTAATAATTATTTCCTAAGTTTTTTCGTAGGGTTTATTAATACAAATTTTATTTTTAATTATACGAGTCCAATCAAGCTAAACCTCCTCGGGTCAGATGGAGTTATGTCACTGATTACGTCACTGATTGCCTAGGGTCTTTGCATTCGCGTACTAAATTCTCATGTCAGCTCGATGTCCAATTAAGTTGTCATAAGCATAGTTGTAAAATGTCACGACAAATATTTATACTTGGATACTAATATAATTTACGTGCACACAACTTATGATAATCCCGCTAAACCACTTGAATATGAGTCGAATAGTCAGACCATGAGATAACTCTCAACTATGAAAACGATTGACATGTTACAATGGACTGATTGTCCAAGTTCCTTAACATCATGATTAGTTAGGCATGATGACATGAAATAATCAATTGCTTACACTTAAAACAAATTTTGATAAATTCTATAAAATATTATTGGTGTCTTCACAAGCTAGTAGTAGTAGATTCTCATCTTTTTTTTTTCTTATCCCAATATGAGCATTACATCTAAGTTTTATTGTCTAGTGGCAAGTTTGACCTACCGTCGATTGGAAATGGAGAATTAATCAACCTGAGTTAATTTTATGAGTATTGAATCGTGTTCTAGAGTGTTTGTAAAATACCCTTCACCACTTGACATGCGTAAGATACATAACAACTTTAACGCATCTGGCTGATTAATGCGTCTTTATTTTTTAAGAAGTTTACGCGCTTCCGCTTGCTAGATAAATGTATTACTATTTTTTTATTTTGATCACATGGTCGAAAATATTTTCTCGAAAAAAAAACATTGATAAAAAGCTTCATCGAATAGGAAATAAAATAGAAATAGTATCATAAAATAATTTTACTTTAGTTATTATACTGTCAAAGTGGCCTCCTTGAGAACATAGAAGGCAGACAAAATGTCCCCAACAAATCAATTGCTTGCAAATAAAAGAGACAACACATGACACCTTTCATTTTTATTCCATCAAATATAATTTCTTTTTTCATGGTTTTTACCATAAGTATGCCATTATTTATCTTTACTTTTACTCAATCCTAATCAGGAATTTGTAATAAACTATTCATTAGGCAGATCATGCAAAGGGTACGACGTTTGACTGCAATAACTATTTTAAGAATTTTACACTGAGAAAATACTTAGAACATGTTCGGTAGAGCTACTAATCCGCTTAAAATTGAAAATATAGTCGTTATTAGGTCCCACTTGTCTAATAAAAATCAACAATAACGACTAATTTTTCAATTTTAATCCGATTTCAATCTCTACCAAACACACTCTTAGTATCTGTTTGGGCTCCATTACTATCTCAAAATACATTTTCATTTTCTGTTTGTGTGGGCCCGCATATTTGAAAAATGGTGAAAAAGCGATTAGCTGCACACTACATTCGTTGACAAATGGATAATAACGTGACAATTTATATGTATCGATTTCCCATTTCACCCTTGCAAAAGTGATGAGAATGGTAGGGTTAAACAATGAAGGGTATTTATGGAATTTTGGAAAACGAGGAAGGGTAAAATTGTCTAACTTGAATTCAACGACATGAATGATATTTTTCAAAGTTTGACAAATGTACTGAAATTGAATAATATTTAAACAATAAAAATAATGTAGAAAAATGTGATATCCCACGAAAAACTCATTAAAATGATATTCAAATAGGGGATTACATAAATGTATTTTTTCACGTTGAACTTCTGCGTTTGTTAGAGCAACTCAAAGAGACGTGGCTTCAATTCCTGCTAGCCTCGTTCAGGTAGGCGTTCGTGTCATCTGGTTATTCAAATTTTAACAAGGATACAATGAACAAAAAAAAATCGCAATAATTTGAGGTCAATAAGTCTCGTAAATAAGATGGTGCTTGTGAATCCACTGTAATGTGTTAGCTTAAAATGAAATTTAACCATTTATTAAGAATTTATAAGTTTTGCCAAACGGTTCTTAGTGGAACGTAATTAATACTATACCAATATTATTTTGTCTTCCCACAAAAGGAAATATAATGGCGAATAATGACCGCATTCCTACATACTAGACTATTATTTTGTCCCTTCTTTAATTTTTATAGTGCCATGTGTGCCTTATAAGATTGACTAAGAGAACTCTCAAAAGTATCCGTACTTTCAAAAACCAGGTGATCAAAATGTTACCTCTCGTGGATGTTGTGGCCTATAAGTTGAAACTAAACGGACCACAATTACGCATACACAATTTATTGATCACGTTTACATTAAGTTTGAGTTACATTATTTTGGAAGAATGTACTTTGGAATAGTAGATTGATGGAGAGTGTGTGGTTGAAGAAGAAGGAAAGGTTATTGATGTGATATAAAATATTATTTTATTGAAGAATGTGTGGCTGAAAATGAGTAGAAGAATGAGAATGAAAGTTTTAATTGATACCAGACAGGAGCTAAATCTGATTGTTATTAGATTTTGATAAAAATTAATGAAATATATAATTGAAAAGTTGTGGATCCTATGAAATATGTTATTAAATTAATTATTGACTTTTAGCCCCTGTTTGGTACGCATTAAAATTTTCATTTTTATTATTCTACTCATTTTCAACCACACATTTTTCAATAAAATAATATTTTCCATCACATCAATAATTTTTCCTTCTTTTTCAACAACACATTCTCCATCAATCTATTATTAACAATATATTAAGTCTCTGTTTGAGTCACATTCAAATTTTTATTCTCATTCTTCTACTCATTTTCAATCACACATTCTTCAATAAAATAATATTTTCCATCACATCAATAACTTTTTCTTCTTTTTCAATCACATATTATCCATCAATCTAATATTTCAGAATACAATCTTCCAAAATAATGTGGCTCAAACACACAATTACTTAATTTAATTAATACCTAACAAAGGCTAAGTCATAAATCACATAAGATCACAGTCATATACCATACAATTTATATATAATGTATATGGGGTGGAACGGAGGTGAATGACGACGAGTACACGGTTGTGGAGGTGGTCTAGGGCGAGGCCAAAGAAGGAGGAGTTTTTAGGAAGGGAATCGTCGGAGAGAAGGAGAGCTGCAACGTCGTGTCGAAAATTGAGAGGAGATGTTTCTGCTGGAGAGAACCAACAATGAAATGCTCCATATACAGACGTGTGGGGTACATATGTTTTTCTTGAAGAATATATATAATTTGTGAGATTTATACAAATAACCATCGAGGTAGGAATAATTTTTTCCATCCCGAACCAAGACAAGATATTTTGCATGGTCTCAACTGGTAAATTTCCATTCCATTAGAGTGAGGGTGAACATGTTTTTTTGTCCCTAATAATAGATGTTGCTCAAGGTTGATATTCAGTATTATTTCTTAGTATTTGAATAATTCACTTTTCACATTTATACCAGCTTGGTCTATGCTTGTGACTCGTGAGTCTCAAATCATAAAATGAGAATGATAAACTCTTTGTAAGTATTCATATCTAGGTACAATTATTGGGTTGACTTAATAATTTCTACTTGGTTTTTATGTATTGGACAGAGTTTAATTAATTGAATTAAGTGAAAATTAAATCCAAAATTTTAACTTCCCAATTCAAAAATCAGATTTATAAGCATTTTGTTCAAAAATCATGTGATAATTCATTTAGAGCCTGTTTGGTAGGACTACTAATCAGATTAAAATTGAAAATATGACCGTTGTTGGGTCCCACTTATCTAATAAAAGTCAACAATAACTGTTTCGCGCAGGTTTCGATACGCTAACAATTAAAGAAAAAGGGTCAGACGATTGTGTAAGGGACAAACCTCTTGAGACAAAGTCCCAAAAACGGGTGTATTAATTCGACGAAGATTTACAATGGAAAACAAGACACGACGCCTCCAAGGGGCGCAAACACACGAGTAACTAAGAAGGAATTTAAAGTTAAACTAAGAAATTGAAAATTACATAATCTCTGTTGAGAGTTTTTGATTCGGGGTCTTCATCACTGCCTATTCACTT
>CAIGRS010008901.1:0-10332 GCA_903798395.1 Fraxinus floribunda
TCTCAAACAGAAATCAAGACGGCGTACCGAACGCTAGCCAAGATATACCACCCCGATGCCAGATCGCGTTTCATGAATTCCTCGATTTCTTCTTCATCATCATCGGACGGTCGAAATTTCATCGAGATCCACGACGCCTACAGTACGTTGTCGGATCCTGAGGCCCGGGCGGTGTATGACTTGAGATTGAGCATCGGATCGCAACGATGGAGACCGCCATATTCGAGTGGGTATGGATTACGGAGTTCGGGTCGGACGAGATTTAACCCGACTCGAAGGTGGGAAACGGATCAGTGTTGGTGATTCTGCCATATTTATGCTTGTTATTAATTATGCATTATGTGGTAAATTAGTAGAGGAAAAATCTAAAATCCTATGTAAATTCTTCTTCTTCCTTTTTGTTTTCCTTCCATTTTTCCATTCAAGGAAACGAATATAGATTAGCCCCTTTTTCCTTCTCTTCTTTTTTGGATTTTTAAATAAAATTATTATGTGTAGTTGAAGTGAAGGGAAAAAGGGAAAGATTGGTTGGTTTTGATTTTTGCTTATCTACGCAATTGACGACTGGTTCTTTGACGCACCAAAATGCTATTGGACAGTCATAAATAATTTTAAGGGTTGTGCTATTCGTACTCCGAGTTTTACACTCCGGGTTACTCGGCCCCACTGGCCAGTTAACAATTAATTTTAAATACATATTTTATGGATCTCACAATTTTTCAACCACATATTTCATCAACTTCTATTAAAATTTACTAAAAATTTGATTTTAATCCCCACCAAATAGAGGTTAAATAAGAAAAATAAATTAAATTTTAAGTTTCAAGACAGACTTAGAGGCTCGTTGAACATAACTTTTAAAAGGTTAAAAATTGCTTTTTTAATTAAGAATTTATTTATGGACTTGTCTGAATTTTTATTGGAAGCTTGTCAGTTCTTTTGTCGCATTGGACCAACTTTTCTCTAAATACTCTTGTAATCTTACTATACCAATAGGTTTTCTCGAACCAATTTTTTTTTCAAAAAAGCTCTTTTAACCAAACAAAATACTTTCAAAAAATCACAAATAAATAAAGAAACAAGTTCTTAATTTCGAAAGTAATTTTTTACTTTTTAAATGTCCTACCAACGATATCTTAGAATAGCTTTTGAAGTATCCTAAAAGGCCTTAATTCAACCTTAGTTGAGTGCAATCGCATGGGATTCTTGAAAAACAAGTTCATAAATGACACCTAAGTTAGTTTTGGTCGATAGTTCAGGAGTAAACAATATAATGAAAAGCTCGATTAGTGGATTTGTTATATTAAAATTCAGACATTTTGACGTTCTGGTGATCTGAATGATATAGAGTTAGTGAGTCAAGGTCGTAAAAATTGGTGAATTGCAATTGCAATTTTTAAGAAAAGTCAAATGAATTCTACGATTTATGGCACTCAGATTAACCTCTCGTTCGAAACTTTTTTTTTTTTTTTTTAAATCACTTCTCTCATATTCAACCACATTATCAAAAAAATAAAATAAATATCATTTTTTTACATTTCCTCTAATTCATCATACTTTTAAAGATGCACTCTCCAACAAATATGAATGGTAACAGGACAGGGCGAGGAGGGTCCGGGCAACCTCCCTGCCCCCGCCCCGTACTCGTCATTACCCATTTAAGGCAAGGCGGGACTTTTACCGTGTTTACTATTCGTTTACATTTTTTATTAGTAATTGAGTTTTTGATAATTCATTTTATTGCCCCATTTAATAAAGTGAGACAATAATATATTTGTTAATTAATTAATTTATTTTTAGAAGTTAAATTATTTAAATATATTTGGTAAACTAAGGCTTTTATTATTTTTCAATTTCTTTAAATAATCTTGGTTGTCAACTTCTATGAGAACTAATGAAAATTTTCATGTAAAGTATTGAATTATAAAAAAAAAAAAAATTAAGGTTAAACGGGGCGGGACGGGACACTTCCTTGGGCAAAGTTCCCCGCCCCGTTTCTGGTCGAAATACCCGATTAAGCGGGTAATTCTCGTCTCGTTCGAGAAGGGGTCTTGCCAGTATCATGTTTGACGGATTTTTAAGCTATCCCCACCAACAAGTGATTTTTTACAACGTCAGGTATCAAAACTTTAACTTCACAGAAGGACTAAACAATGTTTGACAACATTAAAATTGCACCTTGCAATATCAAATAAGAAAAATAAATTTAAATTTAAATTTCAAGATAGACTTAGAAGTTCGTTGGACATAACTTTTAAAAGGTTAAAAATTACTTTTGTGATAAAGAAATTGTTTATGGACTTGTCTGAACTTTTTTTTTTTGGAAGCTTGCTAGTACTTCTGTTGCCTTGGATCAACTTTCTCTAAATTCTTAGGGTCCGTTTGATTGTAAAAGTGGAATTTGGGTGGAAAGAAAATGAATTCTGATGAATTGCTTAGAATTGTTTTGAAAATTGTCAATTAATTAAAAATCTGAACAAAAGGTCATGTACATTTGATTTCTCATTTATCAATGTGGAGACCGGAGACTATAATTCATTTTTATAAAAAGTGGGAAAATGGAAAATCTTCCATGGAATTGTCACCATATCAAACGGGTCTTATAATCTTACTATCCTAATAGGTTTTCTTGAGCCAATTTTTTTTTTTTTTCAAAGCTCTTCTTACTAAACAAAATGCTTTCAAAAAATTACTCAAATAAATAAAAGAAAAACTTCTTAAATGACACCTAAGTTAGTTTTGGTCGATAGTCGAGTAAACAATAAAATGAAAAGCTCGATTAGATTTATAGATTGTCAAGATGCGAGTATGCATGCTTTTGATCCTTAAATTAGAGTAGGCTTTTTGTGAAATGAAAATGATTTTCGTATATTTGTTTGTGAGACTTCATGTTTATTCCTGAATAATACCTTTAATTTCTTTCTATAGATTATGTTTGAATGTATGTAAAAACAAGTCAAATTTGCCTTATTAATCATAAGTAAAATAAGAATAAACATAAAATTTAAAGTAATGACCCATTTGAAAGGACTTTTAGTTTCTGTAGAAAAATTTCTTGAAGAAGTGTAAAAGTTCTTTCGACTAGACAAGCACTTCTAGAAAACTATTTAAACATGTTCATTGATATTTTTATTTTATTTTTTAGTTTTGAAAACCGTTTATGATTTATTAAAAATACCTTGCCATATGGTTTTAAGAAAGTTGTGGAAAAGTAAAAATAAGAAGAATGGATGCAGGTAGGGAATGAGCAACAAATAAGGAATATTGCATATAATAGGGGCGAACAAAATGATCAAACCAAACCGAGCGATTTGATTCAGTTCAATTTTACAAAAAATAATGATTCCGATTCTTAGAATTGAGAACCGTTTGGTTGTGATTTTTGGTTCGATTCGATTTTAGTTCTAGAACCAAGAACCAAACTCAATATTTAAATATTGTATATATATATATATATATATAAAAAAATTCATTTTGTAACAACTACAATCTATCGTCTACCGTCACGCTCAACTACCATAGACGCATGGATTTCTGAAATTGAAGCCTCAACTTTCGATTCTTCTTCCTCAAATATTATTTTTCTTCTCAATTAGTAATGAAATTAGAACCAAATCAATGGTTCAATTCCGGTTTGGTTCCATATCTTAAAAAAAAAAAAAAAACCATTTGCTTCATAGTTAGTTTCGATTTTCTTGGAACCAGAGCCTAATAGAACCATGTCCTCTCCTAATTCAACATATGCAGTCAAAATAGTATTATTCATATTATTTTAATGTTTAGGATGCCTGCAAGAAGCAGCTACCTAATGGGAACACCAAATCCACATGTAGAAATATTTTTGAACAACAATTGGGTCAATCAATGGAATTCAAATGTGGGGGTAGTGGAGGAATCAAAATTATATTGTAATTCCATGAAATTCCAAGAAAACGGAATGTCTTGGCATTAGTCATTGTTAATGTTGATAGAAATGGCTACTTGAAATCTACTGAGGGCCCAAAAAGAATGAAGAAAACTCAAGATTAATATAGAAAAAAGGAAAATACAAAATCCCTTGTACAAAATTGTAGATGCCAACTCTACACATCTTGTAAATATCATTAAGGGGGCTCGAACCTGCTCTTGCTCTTTGGGGTTTATAATTGTCTGTGTGGGTGGATATGGAATTTTTCTTTAAACTGGCTTATGTCCTTTAGTTCAAGAAGGTGGACACAACATTGTTCTAGATGAAGATAGATTCGTATGGTATAGTTCTCTGAAAGGCTTTCATTTCTGCTTTATTGTGGTTTACCCATAACCTTGGCACAGCATGGAGGGCAGACTACCTTCTTAAAGAGGTCTCTATCCCTAGACTCTTTGGAAATGTTCTTCAACAAAATATACAGATCGTTCTTTTTAACAACGCTGAAAAAGTCACAAGCAAGGAGTTGATGGCATGCATGATGAGACGAATGGATCGGTTGGATTTATGGCAGAGACAACCTCCCTCATCCATGTTAGTTTCTGAGGTGCATCTTTGATAACATCGCAAGCGAACAGCTGCAGAAGTGAGATGAGTACTCCTTGGCTCAAAGGAAGGGGATTCTTGATAACATTCCTGGTAAATCCACCTAGAGGAAGACGAAACAAGCATGATATATCAAAGCGAACTGCTGCAGAAGTGAGATGAGTACTCCTTGGCTCAAAGGAAGGGGATTCTTGATAAAATTCCCGGTAAATCCACCTAGAGGAAGACAAAACAAGCATGATATATCAAAGCGAGCAAACCAAATCCCTATACCGTCCAGCATTAAGTTGAGGCAGCGACTAATAGACAAGTAGCATATGGACTGGCATCTGTTTGAGAGACAAAAGGAAACCAGTTGATTGTGCATTTTAGACGACAAAGAAAAGTGATATGTGATTGCATGGGTTAATTTGCCCATGTGTTCACAGTCAGCAGGCAATACAAAAGCCTACAAACTAGATTCATCATTCTTCAATTGTGGGCTCGTAGCTACTTATAGAGAGTAATGTATATTTTTGTCAATTTATAAAATCCATTTTCTTTCCATATCCGGGACAGGGAAGAGAGCTAAGATCGCTTAGTCGTTATGAAACTCGTGCATTTGCCAACACAGAACTGCAAACTACCATTTCATGTCTTATACAATTTACTTATATGTATGTTCAAAGCAGTACCACGTTTAAGCAAAGATCAATCAAAGAGCTCTAGATGTAAATATGCACAGAATAAGTTGCCTCTTGTATCGTGCAGGTATTGCATTGCTATTACATTTCTTTTTGATCGATAGATAGGGTCCTCTTGCAATGGGAGACTGGTTGGTTGGGAAGGTCGTATATGGGATCTGGTCTATTGCTTCCGATTCACCTACTTTACTCAATTGCATCCTTCACGCATTCGTAGTGCATTTTTTAGCATGAGGACTCTGATTCCTCAAAAGTTGTGATGCAACAAGAAACAAGGAATTCAAACGAAAACCTTTAGAATACAAATCTTAAATCCACTAGAGAATATAAAAAATAAAAATCAAGAAGTTTCGGTAATTTCAAGATGCCTGAAAATAGAGAATTAACCCTTCTAATTATAAGGGTTTAAACGAAAAGCTAGTATAAATGAATTAAAATGGTAAGAAATTCGAAACAAACTAAATGACAAAAATAAACTAAAAATTAAAAAGCAATTTTCGAGTCATAAACGAACTCGCATGGCTAAAATCCACCATACATCGGGCAAAATGGTGAGTTCAATCTACCTCGTGGTTCTATTTCCGAAAATGTATTATGGGACAAATCTGAGCTCGAGTGGCAAATTTGCAATTTACTATTTTTTCCTTTTCGGTCCAACTGTTCCTCAATCCACTCGATCATTTGTTTTACATCAAGTTGTCAAACCCTTGGTCAATTCAATCCCATCGACCTCGATAGGAATTAGTAATTTTAGTACAAGGGGCTTAAGTAGAGGCATCATACATAGCCTACATGTCTCGATTTACTCCACTATCTCTAGTGGACAGTGCAAAAATAAGGGAACAAAGATTAGCAAGTTAAGTAGCACGAGGGGCTTAAGCAGAGGCATCGTATAACTTAACCTGGTCAAAATCAAACAGGAATACACCATAGTTGACAACTTACAACTTCACCTGGAAAAACAACATGCTCTACTGTTAACTTTGTATGATTGGAAAGAAAATGTAATCACTCATAATTTAGTAAAGTTCTAACTTATTTTCTAAACGTACACAACTAGATTGTCTGCCTAGACTCTGGTAGACTAACTCATATCTTACCTGCTCAAATTACACCCAAGATACGAAATTTCAATTCTTAATCTTCATCTTTATGGCTATTGAGTGATAAAGACCTATAGCTGATATTAAGTCCTGGCTTGAGAAACGGTAATAAGTGGGTTCCAAGGACAAAATAATTTGGTGTTAGTAGATTCTTATGATTGTGGTGTTTTAGGTCTCTATTGCCTGATCATCTTGTCGTATACATTGACCTGAAGATGGCAGATAAAGATTACCTGAGTGGCAAATTTGTATGGAGTTGTTTCTCCTACATCACACAGTGCCCTGCACATTTGTCCTCCTTCTGGCCGCTTCATCACAATCCAAAGGAAAGAACGGCTTCCTCAAACTGTCTAGGGTCCTTAGAAACCCAAAGGATCCCACCATTCAATCATACAAAATGTGTGCAAAAGCTAAAAGCTTCTCACAATTAGGTAATTCATCCACCAAGTTCTTTATCTTTGGCTCTCTTTCTTCTCTCTTGGGAACGAGATTATTAGAAGACAAGAAATTTGATTGCGATGAGCATATTAACCAGAAATGAGGATACTGAGAGCTAAAGTGCAACTTGAGAGCAATATATATATGATAAATAAAAGGTAGAATTTCATTGATATCAATCATATTCACATCATTGTGGTCCAGGTATAATTTGAGAAATTATACACAATGGTCCTGGATAGCATATTAGCATAATAACATTGAGATCAATGTCTGTACATGCAAAGAATATTTGTTTATGAACAGAATGGTGCACGCTAGTATATAAAAACCTATTGTCTGATATGCTATTTCTGTTTTCCCTTTAGCTGGGACTCAGAACCCTTTCCAGGCAGCGAGAACTTCATTAAAGATTTCGGCAATCAGTTCTCTATCTGCACATTTGATAAATTCGTTGAAATCATCTCGTATATCATAGATCTTACCAAATTTCACAAGATATCGCATACAGCTGGTCTTCAGTTTTGGCAGTTGATACAGAGAAGCATTTTGTAGCCTCTCCAGCACATTCCTGGTGTCAATGTCTTCCAGTAAACTCTCATGACATGCTTCTTTCAAATCTGAGATATTGTATTTGTCTGCTGCTCGAAGAAGGGGTAGTCTATGGGTTAAAAATTGTTCGTTTTCTATGTTACCGTACAAGTAATTGAGAAAGGCCTGGCAGGCTTCAATCGACATGTCAGAAATGTTTATTACAGACATTTCTTTCTCTTTCAGGTCGTGTGAGAACATGCTTCTGAATACAGGTGACCTGGAAGCAAGAACTGCACGATGTGCTGCAATGCTTCCATCAGATGAATTTATTACAATATCCGTGTGAATGCTTTCAGACAACATTCGACCAAGGGATGATAGAGCTGTTTCAGTCGACTGTCTTCGTGTGAACCCTTCACTCCAAATCGAGCAAGGTTCTGCACCCTGTGTTAGAACATGACACAAGCATGGTAGAAATCCAATTAAATCTTCTTCAGAACAAGTTTACTTAATTTATAGACAGAGGTTTTCAGACACTCTGGTTCATGTTATCATCATATTATGCATAACAGGCTATGGCTAATTAACTCTTACATTAGGAAACGAAGTCTTTAAATCAATAAATTCCACGTCGATGATGAATTTCCCAGTTAAAGGAACCTCAATCGCCCAAACAAAATCATCGTTGTTTTTAAGCTGCTTATCAGTAACTTCTGCATGAAACAATCAGATGAAAACGGTGTGAAAAAGGAATTCAAATATAATCAGATAATATTGCAATTATTCCAATCATTTACCTGGATGAACCAAACACTTGCGATCTCCCACTGAGGATACCACTCTAATTATAAAAGATGCAATTGGAGGACTTTCTCTAGTTAAATTTGATACCTCCGGGTACAATTTGATGGACAAAGTCCGACTCCTCTCCACAGATAAATGCCTTCACTCAGATGAAAATAATGAGAAAATAAATTTAAATAAAGAACGTCAAAAATCCATAATTTTTTTATGTTAATTGAAAAAGAAACGTAAGTAAAACAGAGAACTGGAGATTGAAGGACAGAAACGATTAATCAAACAATCAGATTGAAAAAAAATAATTAAAAAGCTTATTATGTGACTGACCAATTCCATTTGCCGATCTTGAAAGGGTCTGATTTCCTATAAGTGCAGGAGGCCAAGTTTTCGATCCGCCATTGTGCGAGGCGCGACGTCGTTTCAACTCGATAAGCAGATTCACTCATCCTAGAGAAAGCGAGTGCCACAGTGATTTCATGGATACAATCGAAAATTCCTTCCAACAACTGATCTCCGTGCTTTCCCAGCTTTGCTTCTCACTCTCTTCCTCATATATTACTAAAAATTACTTCTTTCTCTCGTCTCTTTCTACATCTGCAACACTATATACGATCAATTGAAGTTTATGCCCAATTGAAAAAAAATGTTTCCAGCACCAAGCTTATAGTTGATGGTGCTTCACGCCATTGATGGTGAAGTTTTTGCAGAGAGAGAGAGAGAGAGAGAGATTTTGTTGATACTTTGGCTTACACTGCACTTCTGGTCATGGAGCACCCATTCATTGACGAATGCTGGTTTCAACTTTCTAGTGAATATGCTTGGAAAGGAACAGAATTTGTCCTTCCAAGCAAAGAATCTATTTTGTTTTCACTTTCCTTTCTTTTACAAAAATTAGGTAGCAACTTGTTAAGTTTCTTCAAATGAGTGCCCAAACTTTCAATTTGTTGGATGAAGTCTCCAAACCTCTATTATCATAGCACCTCGGCCTTTGATAAGCGAAAATCATAGGGCTCGATTGGTAGGATTTTTAAAAAGTTAAAAACTGGTTCAGAGATTATGAAGTTGCTTTCGAACATATTTGAATAGTTTTTTATCAGTGTTTTATTTTACTATAAGAACTTTGAGAGGGGTTAATATGTTTGTACATGGATTGTTGACAAAGAAATTAATAGGTGCTGAGATAGCAGCATTTGTACGAGTCTCCTTTTTTTTTTTAATGACGATCTGTCAATGAAAATGCCTATACAAGATCTTGTTAAACTACTTGCACACATAGCAGATCTCCTTTTAGAGAAAACTGATTTAAGTTAACTTTCTCAGAAACTTTTTTACAAGAACTAGAAGATCTTACAAACGGGCCCTCAATATACCATGTTTAAGGAATGTAAACATTGTTTTAATAAGTAAAATTAGTAAATAATAAACGGGCAATTATTTGAGCCATAATTTTTATTTGTTCAAACACACTTTAATTGTACTTAAGATTCTTAACCTTTATTTATTTAAAAATTTATTTTTTAACTTTTTTTTATTGAATTCTTTTTTTCAACCTTTCACTAGTTAACATATATATATTTTTTATTTATCTCAAAATAGTCTGTTTACATGCTTTGAAATGGGGGAAAAAAAATTGTGCATTTTAGCAAAATTGTCCGTTTCAAATATGATAGACAAATAAGTTATTTCATGTTCTCTCAACGAATTTTTGATAGAAATCGTTATTAAAGATGACTGTGTGTGGAGGTAGGGTTTCGATATATTCGTGCATTTTATTTTGATCTTAGCTTTAACTTGAAGTAAAGTATGAAAAATGTCATGTAATGGTTAAATGGAAGGAAAGTATATGTTGCATAGGGATCAATTTGCTACAAACTTGAAAGTTGTAGACTATAGGTGAGAAAAATTAAAGTTAAGACTAACTTTGTTACAGTGGTCTTAGGAGGACCTACACTGCAATTTTCCACTAAAATTAGGGAGAGATATATTTAAAATTAANGATCTTAGCTTTAACTTGAAGTAAAGTATGAAAAATGTCATGTAATGGTTAAATGGAAGGAAAGTATATGTTGCATAGGGATCAATTTGCTACAAACTTGAAAGTTGTAGACTATAGGTGAGAAAAATTAAAGTTAAGACTAACTTTGTTACAGTGGTCTTAGGAGGACCTACACTGCAATTTTCCACTAAAATTAGGGAGAGATATATTTAAAATTAAAAATCGGTTCGAAAATGAACTCACAAAAAATATCGTTACTTTTTTTTT
>CAIGRS010008934.1:0-18873 GCA_903798395.1 Fraxinus floribunda
TTGTAATTTTAAGATTTTCTATTAAATAAGTTTGACTAAATAAAATTTAATTAGTGATGCTTTCAAAAATAAAAAAAAATCAGCCAACACTATTATATAGTCAACTATACTACGGCACGTGCCTTGCACGTGCCTCCGACTAGTTTTTATAAAAGTCACACGCTATCTAGTTTGATTTAAGGCACGTGCCTCCGACTAGTTTTTATAAAAGTCACACACTATCTAGTTTGAATTCTTCTTAAATCAATTAAAAAGATGAATACAAAATGTTTGTGAAAATGTAAATATGAGTTCAAACAACATCATCACCCATCTCACCACCATAAAAAAAACCACCACCATCTGCATCACTATCTCACAGTCATTGGTAATCGCCAATCTCACCATCATCACAAATCACAGCAAAAAACTAATTTCTAAAAATAGAAAAAAAAAAAATCAATCAATCAAAGATGAAAATAGAAGTAGAAATTCATACATATTTCAAATAATGAGGGTCCTGGTCGCGATGATGACAAAGGAAGGAATGAAAATGGTGGTGAGAGATTGCGATTGTGGCAGTTGTGGTGGGTATTTGCTTGTGTCTGTGTTGACGGAAGTGTTCGAATATGTATTTAAAAAGATAATATTTATTGAATTAAAAAGTAGTAATATAATTGAAATATTAAAAGTAATTAGAGTTTATTCCAGATATTTCTTAACATTTTCATAAATGACCAATAGCCGTACTAAAAATAATAATAATAATAAAATTAAATATATGTGCGATTTGTTTAACCTATTTTTTTTTAAACAAGATTTCACATGCCTATGTATTTTTTTACTTGCTTTTACACTCGTATACAATATTCATTTGTTCACTTTTCTAGACCACACAAAATAATGACCAAGGCTCGATAACTTGGGTTAACCTTACACGAGCGCCCCTCTGAAGTGCAATAAAAGTTGCCAACTTAGGCCTTTTTTATCATCCATTGATCCCATTCAAATGAGTTCATGTTTTCATATTAACATTAAAAACATCTTGTAATTTCATTTCTAATTGACAAAAATTAAACTAATGAAAAATGGTAGAATGAAAATCAAATAGAATATAGAATTTTTCATTGCTAAATTTAGGTCCATTATTTATTGTAATTGGAATAGAATTGGCACATGCGTGGGACCCTTTTGCGCTAACTACGGACCTTAACATCGTGCACAACACAATGATGCCACCATTATTTATCAATTAAATAAAAAAGTATCCATTTTTATTTAATTTTTTTTCTAGTCAAATGAACTTGACAGCAACTATTCTTTCGATAGGACGCGTCTGGATAAAATCGAGCTTTCGTTTCAAATTGAATATGAGAGAGGTATAATAATAATTCATGATTTTAAATTAAGAAAATAAGACACGGTTATGATTTTTCAAATGGAGAACCCTAAGAGTGAAAGGAAGATTAAAACAGACTTTTTAACTATATTACTCGTCGTGTGAATCCTTAAGAAAAATTAGGGTTTGAGCTCTTCAACTTTTAGGTAGTGTGATTTTTGAGTCTTTAACCTTCAATGTACGATTTTGAATTCTCAACATATATAAATGAGCCGTGCTTAATGGTATCAATAATGCACATATGACGGCCCCCTATTGGGGGGTCGCCTGTTACACCAAGAATTTTCCTATATGAATATGTGTATCTGAATTTCTACGTGACAAAAATTATTAAAGTGAATGTTAAAGCCGAAAATATCTTTCACATGACCAGAAGCTAGACGTTAAGTGTTATGACGAATTTGGCTTCCAATTGTATATGATTTTTATCGCACACGTCGATCCATATTCACTTATTAAAATATGATCTCACTTATAAGAGTTGGAGACCAAAGGGGAGCCCTACCTAATTTTTTTTTTTTTTTTTTTTTAACTTGTTACACCACCAAGGCAGTAGAAGCATGTAAGCTCAAAAACGTTATTATTCGTTGAACTTTTTCCTTATATTACTTTTATATGATTGATGCTCACACAATATGATCAACTGTAAATTCAGGGATGAAAACATTGCAGAACGAGAAGGGGACATTGGGACGATGATTTTTGAGAGGCGGGGTAGGAATACGAAGAAAATTAAAATATCCTCATTCATCATCTTATTTAATTATATTTTAGAAATACTTTATGAATTAAAACATATAAAGAAACTAAGGCCGTGTTAGAAAAATTCAGGTCTAAAACCATATCTCCTATTCGCATGTCCATCCCTAACATGATGGGAATTTCTTGCTTCATTTTGAACACGATAAGGCGAAGGATGTGGCAAGACGAAATATATTACAATTTCTTTGTAAAATAATATATATGTTTTGTTTATAATACTAAACTATAAAAAATACATAAACAAAATTTAAATTTCTTCTGTTTATATTTTGCGGTTGTTTGGTACCGCTTTTAATCTGCAGAAATGGCAATTTTTTGATCATTGAGGGAAGCAACGGTCAAAAAATCGAGGATGGCTGCTGCAATCTTGTGTCTACCGTGTCAGGCCCAACGGCACAAAAATCAATTCTTGCTGCTCAACAATCGCGCCCAGACAGAGCCTTTATAATACTGTTCAGTACTGTCTTACCAAAATCGACACTTTCGAATAGGATTTTAGAAGAAGAATTATTCTACATGTAGTGAAAAGTTTGACAACTTTGTCTGTCGTAGGCATCCCTCAATAGGGGACCGTCATATGACGTTTTGCCAAAAAAATTGTCAAACTTTTTGATACAGATAAAATGATTGTTAAAAGAATGTCTTGGTCCCACTAGGCACCGCCGCACATAGCATTCAAAATTCAAAAAACAGACGTTTCCAAAATCCAACGACTCCAACGGACTTCCAACGTAGTACCCAATCTCCCTGTCCAACCAAATAAAACCTAAAAATCTTTCAAAATAAAATAATGAAAATATATCATTACAGCCTTCACTAAGCTGTCTTTCATTTTTCGAATCCGCGTCTCCCACTTTCTTTTACCACTCTGTTCACACATCTACTCACACGGCTTCTGTATCTACAATATATACATACACTTAGATATAGAAAGAGAAAAAGGAAAGTTTTTTCTCTCTCTCCCATTATTGTTTTGTATGTATACATTTGATCTGTGTTTGAACTGAAACACGCTCACATTCAAGTAAATGGCCACGACAGTCCATTTTTTCGTTTTCTTATGCATCCTTCTGATTTCGGGTCAAACCCGGGCACAAACCCGAACGCCAGCCGGAACAGAAGCGCCAGCACCGGCTTCTGATTCTTGCATCGGAGTATTTCTCTCCTATACTTACAAAACCGGAAAAATTGTACCCCCGATTGTCAAGTCCGGCCCGACCCGCCAAGCTTACAGATTCGAATCCACTCTCTTTGCACTGAATAATGACTTAGAGGAGCTCAAGTCATGGCGGGTCTTTGTCGGATTTCAGCATGACGAGTACTTGGTATCCGCATCGAATGTGGTGCTCGCAGATGGGACTTCACTTCCGGCGAATGTGGGAAATGGGTCGGTCTTTGCGGGTTACCCGAATGCGGATCTGAAGACGGGTATTGAAACCGCCGGTGACTTGACCCAGATGAGTGTCCAGGTCGATTTGGTAGGGACCCAGTTCGGAATCGGGGCGCCGGATGTTCCATTGCCCAATAATATATCGCTGGTGAATGATGGGTGGGTTTGCCCAAAACCCTCTAATCAAGGTAAAGTCATTCTCTAGCTGTTCTAATTTGATTTTAGTTTTGTTTATTTATTCTGTATTTTATTGATCTGATAGTTGGAGATTCTGGTTGATTTTCTGCAGCATGATGGGGATAATCTACACTACAATTGTGAAATATTTATTTTATTATTTTTCTATTGGTCTCGTAGTTTCTAAGGATAGAGATGATGGTGGTCGGTGTATTGTGTTAAGCTTTTTATTGTCGCGGCGGCGAACTATTTCTCTGCATGACCTCTCCTACCATTGTTGAATTGCTCGATCTTGTGCTTGATGACATAGAAAATGCAGAAAAGATTTGAATTTTTAGAATAATGTGGTTTACTAAGTGTTGTTAATCAGCTGTATTTGAACTACTTTAGAGGGAGTAAAGGCTTGAGAAAATGAAGTTGTGGAGTTTTGGTTGACTTTTGTTTAGTGTGATCAAGCAAGGCTATTTAATTGGGATTGTGTTTTATGACATTCCGTAGTTATGATAGTTTGGAAGCCGATTTATTGATTTTGGAGGGTTAGGTTTGATAATGTTATTCCATCGGAGCTTGAGTAAGTTGAAGAAGGGGAGAAGCGCAGGAAGTTGGGAGACTAGGGAGGGGAACGGGGGAGAAAATGAGCCTTATTTAACCATGACTATTGTAAGAATACCCTTTGGATATAACGTACTCAGTACTTGCATTATAATTATATGATTTTTTAGCGTAAACTTCTAATATTTGCACGTTTCAACATCTGTTTGTCACGCGTTCTATGGACAATAAGTCTTTTGAGGTTACTTGTGAGCCTAAAAAATTAATGTTGGATATAAATTTCATCTGATGAACGAATCATGTATTCTCCATAGTTTTTTGCACGTTATCTGGGATATTTTATCTTGCTCATGCTTATGCTTTTAGTGCATGTTTGGTATGAACAGTATAATGAACACGAATTTAGCTTGCCATGTTGAATTTCATAATTTTTGAGGTTTGTATTTCTGTTTCTTTCAGGAAAGAGTGTATTGGAAGTGTGTTGCACCAGAGATCCAAAATTCAAGTCAAATGTTACTTTGGGTGAAGAATTTCTACCACGTCAAGATGGTGACCTCACTATAATGTATGACGTAATCAGAACATACGAATCCAATTATTGGGCACAGGTTACGATTGCAAACCATAACCCTCTTGGCCGTCTTGATAACTGGCAGTTAAGCTGGGATTGGATGAATGACGAGTTCATTTTTGCCATGAAAGGAGCATATCCTTCTGTGGTAGATACATCAAAGTGTGTCTTTGGCAAACAGGGTGAGTTCTACAAGGACCTCGACTTTTCCACTGCATTGAATTGTGACAGGAGACCAACTATAGTCGACCTGCCTTTAGCGAAAACAAATGACACGAATCTAGGAATGATACCTTTCTGTTGTCGAAATGGGACAATCTTGCCACCTGCAATGGACCCGAGCAAGTCGATTTCAGCATTCCAGATTAATGTTTTCAAAATGCCTCCAGATCTTAATCGCTCCGTTCTTACTCCACCACAGAATTGGGGGATCTCTGGCAGACTGAATCCCAGTTACAAGTGTGGACCACCTGTCCGAGTGAGTCCCAGCCAATATCCTGACCCGAGCGGGTTATTGTCAGATTCAGCTGCAATGGCAAGCTGGCAAGTCGTGTGCAATATTACGAAACCAAAGGGAGTGAGCCCTCGATGCTGCGTATCATTTTCTGCTTTTTACAATGAATCTATCATCCCATGTCCAACATGCGCCTGTGGTTGTCCTGCTAATACTGATCGCATGTGTAGTACCAAGTCTCCAGCTCTTTTTCTTCCGTCTCAGGCACTTCTCATCCCGTTTGAGAATCGAACTACTTTATCCACAGCCTGGGCCGATCTTCATCGTTTCTCAGTGCCAAACCCTCTGCCTTGTGGTGATAACTGTGGTGTTAGCATCAACTGGCATTTGTTCACAGACTACAGAGGTGGATGGTCTGCAAGAATTACTCTCTTTAACTGGGACGAATTTCCTTTTGTAGATTGGTTCACGGCAATTGAATTGGGCAAAGCAGCTCCTGGTTTTGAAGCAGCCTACTCTTTCAATGGAAGTGCATTGAATGGTGTGAACAATACGATTTTCATGCAAGGCCTCCCTGGCTTGAACTATCTCGTGGCAGAAACAGATAGCGCTAACCCACAGAAGGATCCCAGAGTTCCCGGAAAGCAACAATCCGTAATTTCATTCACGAAGAAGTTGACGCCGGGAGTTGATATTCCCGGTGGTGATGGATTCCCTACAAAAGTTTTCTTCAACGGGGAAGAATGTTCACTACCCAGAGTACTTCCCAAAAGCAATTCCCATAGATTCGGCTCGTCTGTTTTGATGTCTGTCATCTTGGCCATTGCAGTTTTCTTGGCGATGCAGTAATAGCCATTGTTTCATAGCTGTTGATTTGTTCATTCTTTTCATGACATGATATCATTCGTGGTCTTCAAGGAATTTTATAGAGGTCGGGGATTTTGAGTACTTGAATCTTGTTGTCGATGATTGCTGATAAGAAAATTAAGTTGGTACTGTAACATACCCCGTGTATTAGCTTGACACAACTTCTCGTGGTTTATATACATTGTTGAGCATTTCTTGGGATTTTTCCTTCGTTCCAAGTGTATATTTACATGTTTTCAGAGTCACGCGAGTATTATTTTTGTTCTCTCCGTTGACCTTACAAAGAATAGGACCCATAGATCAAAATATCATTGATCAAGGGATAATTGTAGCTGCGCCAACAAACCTTTCACAATGTTGTATGTTTCTTTCATTTGTTGTACTCGTGATCTCAAACCTTTCAAATGCGTTTGTCTTGAACCCAAATGGATGGAAACTTTTCGTTTAATTCATTTATTATTATTTTTTCTAATTTAATTTTGAACTTATTTATGTGAAAAATTATGGATTACTATCTTTCCCCCTCTAAATTTTTAAAAATGTGATCAAACTTAATTTTCAGTCAACTGACAAGAGACTGAATGATTTCCATCCATTTGGGCTCTAGACACGCATTTGAAAAGTTTTGAGACCATGGCTACAACAAATGAAAGGTTGGGAAAAAATTTGCAACATTTTGAAAGATTTGGAGGCGTAACTTCAATTTCCCTTGGTTTAACGTAGAGTGGAATGGTTCGAGATTCTGACCTAGTGGCGAAGCTAACGGCAACAAGCCTTTTTTTTTAGGGATAGTTTAAATTCAGAGCGAAGAGACACTGCAGTAGATAAGAGGGCAAAGACAGAGACTAGTGTACGGACGTCGGGAGAATTTATTGCTCAAGCTTTTGGATCTTCCGAAGTTCTCTCATTCGACCCGAGGGAAACTAATGAAGAATATATCGAATTTGAATTGGGATTTCTTGGGTTTAAGAACAAGCATTAAAACGGTAAACATTTTTATCCTGTAGCGTTCAGCATATCAACAACTAAGCATGATATATAAATTCTCAAGTACAAGAAAAAAAAAAATTAAAGAATGGAAAAAAATAGTTTCTTGAATTCAAATCCAATCTTTACACAGCATCCAAATTCTGGAAAAATAAACATTTGTTTTATTTGAGTTAGAGCAGACACAGGTTTGCAGCGAGAAATAGACTGGCACCCGCAAACGTGGAAGTTTCACAAGTTCCCGAAAATAATACTGTACCTATTACAATAGCCTACTCTAAAAGCAGTCAAAATTTCGCCCATGCTTTCCATATCTTGCATGTTTTCCCTTCATTAGCTTCAATCGTAGCTGATCCACCTGACTGAGCATTATGCTGAGCATTATAATGTCAAAAGAAATAAACACAACTTGCTATTCACACCAGAATAATGCAGCTAAATTAACAATATCCTACTTCTGGTAGCAGATGTGAAACAGAATCTTTAGCCCTTGATCAGAACGGGTCGTTCTGCAACGAGGTGAGAGTGCTAGACACGATAAGTTACAGCTGGGAGATGCGTTATACAGGAAGATTATCCAAGTGATAGCCATCAAAGCCAAACTCGCTCTCAACAGCTCCTGTGCCTTCTTGCTGCTATAATGAGAACATGCTTGAATTAGACCAATAAAAGATTAATTCGTTTAAAACTTAATAATTTACATTAAATAAAACATTATAAGCTTGGCCAAACATGCTCCTAATCACATTAAATATCTAGAAATACTTTTTGCCAAGGGTAAAAATAAAGAGCCTTGCCTGTTTGAGAAGTGCACTCATGAGATCATCCTGACCAAACTGTTCAGGAAATAAGGTATTCTGGAAGCCCATATTGGGCAGCCTTTCAGCCTTGATCCTTTGTGAAATATCAGCTGCAGACGAGTTAAGTTGTTGACCGGGGTTGGAAGTGGTACCAGTTCTACTGTCCCCAACTGAGAAGGCTGCCTTACTAACAGGTATATTCCTGCTTTGTTCACTCTTAAGGCTAGAAGAAAACCCTTGTTGAACTAAAATTGACGGTGAAACATCTAGGCTTCCCAGTAAGTTTGAATGCTGAGACACGTCAAAGGTTGATCCAACATTCTGCATACCCCAATCTTGAGTTCTGTTCTGATTCAGCTCATCAAAAGTGTCATAATTAGGAAGATAACCTCTAGGCATTTTCATTTCCGAGTTAACCTCTTCTTGCAGCATCCCTTTAGAGGTGAGAGCAGGTATACCTGAATTACTCATGAGAGGAAAACTGTTGCCCGGAAACTCAGTCCCCTGATTTACGGAAAAATCTAGAGCTGGAGACGGCTGTGAAACTGAACCAAATGTTCCCCCACGAACATTTTCAATTCCATTTCGCGGCAAAACAGAGCTGGGGAGTGCCTGCGAGATAATTGGTTGACCTAGAGATGATGGAAGAGTCGAGACATGGCTACCATTGATTTCATTTAATAATGGTGTCCTAGACTGAGATTGAGACATCTGTGTCAGTAGAGAGCTGCTTTGGCTTGACTGAGAGTGGAGTTGCATATTCAGGTTCCCAAAGGATTGTGCAGATTGGCGCAAAGTGGCAAGCTGCTTTGGTTCCATATTTGTTGGGATACCATGGAGCAAGTTGATTTGCTTACTATTATTGTTAAGAAGTTGTGAATCCTCGCCGAACCTTATCTTAGGACTTTCAAAGCTGAAAAGATTTCTTTGATCGACTAGTGGCACCGGTACGGGTGATTTGTTTGTAGCCCTACCAAGTGCTGCTGCCTGGATTATAGCGAGGCTTTGTGGTGGGAGCTGACCTGAAGAAGCAAGAGCTTGAAGATCAATCCCACTGAGAGAAGACATCGGCCCAAAGGTTGCATCTGTGGGTCCCATAAATGCATTATTGAGTCCGCTCTGATGCTGTGATACGCCGCTTAGCCTTCTAAGATAAAGACGATACTTCTGCATCAATAAGGTTGCTACATTTAGAATCTTTCAAGAGAAGTGAACCACGTCTCAAGTAAATGATAAAAGTCAAAATTGAGCAAGGGTCTCATAAAGTAAGTGGAAGGAAAAATGTTGTCCAACCTGAAGATGGCTTGCAACATTTTCCCTTGTAAGCCCGGGGACATTCATTAGTTCCAGAATTTTCTTAGGAACAGCCTCTGCATTCATTCGTAGAGTTGGAACATAATGAATAGGAGCTTATATGAATGGCAAAATTATGCAGGAATCGGAAAATTGCTAAAGTCAAATTATCATAAGAATAATATTTGCATTCTCAGTTAGAGTTGCCAATACAAGAAACATAGATATACGACAGTGTAAAGATATCTGAAAAACACAATTTCCAATAAGCAAACGTAACTAGATTCTAGAGGAATTTTCCAGAGTATGAAATGTGGAGTTTTACGTGGTCAAAAAAAAAGTATAATAAGTGATAATGCAAAGAAAAGATCATGACTTGAAGGCAATGAAATGAACTAATCATGTTATTTTTGGTATGTTTGTACATTATTTTGGTAATTATTATATTTGACGACATTAATTTTAAAACTTGAAAAGTGCTTTACTAAATGGGTATTCGTCCAAGAACAATCAGCTCTTGCTGAGAACTGGAAAACCATATCCTCCTGAATTATAATTCAAATAAAGGCATATTCTATTATATTAGGATGACAACGACGAACTCGATGAACTATCTTTAACAAACAGTTTTAACTAAACAAAATGAATTTTGAAGAGGTTTCTACTTTCTGAATACTGTAAAATCCATTTTGATATCAACAAACTCAATACAGTGAATGAGTCATATACTCCACAACTTCAACCAGGCACTTCAAGCCTACTTTTAGTTGCTTCATATGAAAAGGATGACAATATATGATAAAAAATAATGAACTTTGCACAAGCTATCAAAAGATTAGGTGTTTACATATTATCAATGGTATGAGAAACAAACAAATAGTAACGATTCAGAGTAAAACATTTAAGACAACAAAATAAACAAAACGGACAGATAAAAAAAATAGGTTAAGAGAAGATTCATACTGTCTAGTCCAAGATGATTAACAGCGGTGACAAACTGCTGATGGAGCTCGACTGACCAAACCACGCGTGGTTTCTTCAAAGTAGATGTATCATCCCTTTCGTCTGCTTCATCATCCTCGTCCTTTCGTTTCTTCGGATTTTTCCAATTCCCTTCATTGGCTGAAGATGAATATTCAGCATCTTCTGGAGGTTTTTGCTGCTGCTCTCCATCTTCCACACTTCCTGTTTGTTCATAATCCTTTCCCTTATACTCGTCCTTTTTTTTGCGAACCACATGCTGCCATATATTCTTCAGAGCCTCAATGCGAACCGGTTTGATGAGGTAATCCACCGCACCGTGAGTAATCCCCTTCATTACAACTTTTTTGCTATCGTCCGCGGACATCACTAACAACAACATAACCAAATATCATAACAAAGCTAAGTTTACACGAAACCTATAATTCCTGTTTTCGGGCTCAACATAGTCTGAAAAAATGAAAAGGGAAACTTACTGATAACAGGGAGGTCCATCTCGAGTCCAACATACTCAAGAAGTTTGAAACCATCCATATCCGGCATGTGAACATCACTTATAACAATGTCACAACCATTCTTGTTTTCCCTGAGATAGTTTAATGCAAGCTCTGCTCGATTGCACTTGGTAACTGAAATCCCCGTAAAAACTAGATCAGTCCCCTAAAGAATTATGAAAAACCATTCCCAATCCAGAGATTATATGGACCCACCAATGAGAAAGATTTGAGCATAAAAACGGAAAATTTGACAATATATCAACTAAAAGAAGCATTTCCAACATTAGAATTTTGTCGTGAGATCTAAAAGTCAACCATCTGGATTCTTGATTTCAATAGGGTTTCTCTAAGAAAATGAATTTCCACACCCCCATATTACACTATCACAAACTGATCTCCATAAATTGATTAAATTCCCATTCCTCTAGTCCACAATATATTATGAATTCAAATAAGAAAATCTCAACAAATTAAACAGAAAAAAAAAACTCTATTTTCCCACTCAAGATCTATTATGTGAACAATCATACAAAACCCACAAAAAAAAAAAACAAAAAAAAAAATACAGATTTGAACTTCCAAGTAACATAATAACTACAAAAAAAAAATCCAGAAATGCACGATTCTGTGAAGAAAAATTTACACACGTATTTGTGTGTTTGTGGGTACCTTCATAGAGGCAATTCTTGAGCATCTTCTCCAAGATCCTGAGACAAGTGGGGTCATCGTCCACAACGAGTACTCTGAGACCCGCCGGAAACTGGTCGGAGACTCCATCACCGGACTTCCTAGAAACACTTGAACTTGGTGCAGACATGGATTTCACTGCTTGTGAGCCGCCAAGATTCATTTTTTTCTTCAATTGCCACACATATATGAACCCAGATGGAAACGATAAACCAAATAATCAAAAGTTCTTAACTTTCGACTGCATATAACTTCTGATTACACCCTCCAAAATTATTATTAGGGAAGAAAAAGGAGACTAACCGGAATTTCAAGATTTCAAACTCTTTTAATGCTTTGCAGGGTTCGAGAAAAAGTGGAGAAAAGAGGAAAAACGCCTTCTATATATATGTGTGTATATGTAAGAATATAAGATTAGAGACATCGTTTTGTGCTTATGTGCTCCCTGAACGAATTTTTCTTATTTCTTTTTCTTTTTTCTTGGAGTTTTTTGGATTATTTTTTGTGAATTTTTTTCATTGATAGTGGGACACTCTTTTCAGTGTGGATCCAGCTCACGTATGAGGTCAAATATCCCCAAGCCAGCCGAAATCTTATTGTATACATAAAACACTGGAAATTTCATCTCTTGAATGCGTGTAAATTTAAATTCTTTCCATTTCTTTGGCATTTTTTTTTTCCCAAAATGAAATGAATTTTATTTGGAATTTTGAATTAAGAGAAATATGTTACCATTATAGACTGTATGTTACATATTAAGTTGATGAAGAGCAAAATCTAAAGATTTTCTTACCTTAATAAACTTTTTTGAAGGTTTTAATTTTAATGACATGTTTATACGTATATATATACTTATTTTAAGATTATTTTAGAAATGAAATTATTTAATACATTCTTAAAGTTTCATCTCGCACCCCCACCATCCACCATCATATATCGTCCTCTACAAAGTCTTTATTATAGACGAGACGGTAGAGGTTAAATGGTTGGATTAGGGAGGAGAAAAGAAGTATGATGGTAAGTTGTGAAGGCAATGACTTTTTATTTTTTTCCCAAAAAAATGTATTGCTGATGTACATAATTTTTGATAGTTTTCAGAATTCGGAGTATTATCTTTAAATAGAAAAAATGATCAATGAAAAATTTTTAGAGTACGTATAATCTTCATTTTTCTAAAGTGAAGAATGAGATATTTTTAGAATATCATATAAATTTTATGAGTGTACACGAACTATTAATTTTTTTTTAATGAACAAATGAATTTCGAGATAACATAAAAATTGTCAATTGTAACGAGTAAATCTTCTCCAATAGTAATTGTCACTTAACTTTTACCTCAACGATATAACAAAAAATTATTTTATTTTATTTTTATATAAATTTTTATGAATTCCACATTTTTAGATACATCATACATTCTCTATTTATTCCTATATGTATTGAGTAAAACACAAATCTATAAGGCTGACCAATTTGCAAGTTGGCAGTTGCAAGCAACTTCCTCATTAAGATTTAAAATTGTATAATAACCAATTTGCCTTTAAAATTCTCGAGTATTTAGGTGTTGAGCACATGGTGTAAAATCGTATGGTTAAGAGATAGGAAAAAAATACGGGTTCATGTACAAAATTATTTTACTAAGAGAATATGGCATTGAAAATATATTTCTATAAACTGAATTTCAGAAAATTTGTACCAAATTAGGGCTAAATTTCATTTACATAAAACTTGTATAGTCAAAAGACTAATCAAGAAATCTTCCATATCTGATTCATCTTTAAATCATGGGTATAGTTTGTTTTTTGTTGCAACTATAGTCAAGAATTTGATGAGAAAATTGCATATGTTTATTCGTAAAAATTCTACGTATATCAAGCGGAGAAAATAAATCGACTTGCAAGAACGCGGTAAGAGTTGCATATTACAAGGAATTGAAAGAATGTCTTAATTGTATTTGTTTTATGTCTTTTACATTCGAGTTACACCAATCACATTCATCGTATTTATGTCTTTTACATTCGAGTTAGACCAATCACATTCGTCTTAATCAGTATATCTCCCATAAATCTCATATTTTTTCATTACATGTTAAAATTTAAAATTAAGTCATATTTAGCTTATAATTGATGAAAATTCATGATTGTTGACACTTGTTCCTCAACCTATGGAGCTCGAGATTGTGAGGGCAAATCTCTGTCTTTTGTCTTTTGAAGGTAGTGGAAAGTTGTTTTGTGTTGATCAAACGTTATCCAATATGGATGGATACTTACATCATACAGTAAGGAATAAAATTGTAAAATTGTGAGATTATTTTATCCTCTTCCTTAGTGCCATGAACTCATCTTTATGAAAAATTTAATGTAATCGCACTAATAAGGTACCAAGAAGCAACCAACTAACCCCATTCTCTTTAAAATTGGGAACCATTACGTGATCGTTTTCGTTAAATAATCTATTAACTTCGTTTGTTAAGTATGAACTTTTTAGGTATTTATATACGTGTCCAACTACGTAAGTCGTCAATTTTGTTGGTATGTGTTTACATTTGTAAATGTGTGGTTTTTCGTTATTACCTTTTACATCCAAGTGCGATCGTACATAATCTTAGCATCTCGTTATTACTATGTCCATTTTGTAGACTTTTTACGGTGTAACAACCCAACAATCATCGTCTTAAAAGTATAAGAAATCCAACAATTATTTTGCAAAACTTGTATTAAGGCCAGCACATGTGATGGACATAAGAAACATGGTTGTCCACTGTGATAATTGGAAGAAGAATTACTTTTTCTCTTCCATTTCCTTGTCTCGGGGTTTTTTTTTTTTTTTTTTTTTAACTAAAAGCACGTAAAGCAAGACGGGTAAGTAGATCGAGTTCTTCTTGAACGAAAGTTTTTAGTTAGTGAATTGATGTAGTTAGTTCCAATTCGTGAAATTGTGACCAGTTTCCACGATAATGTTATTCATCCCCATTGGGGTTACAATTCCAATCTAGTCACATTTAGAGTCAGTGTGGATGAATAACATTATTCATATTATTGCACTGTCTTGGAATTGAAACATTATAACATATTCGATATGATATTATGACACAAACTTTTATTTCGTTTCTTCCATTCTATGAAACCTTTCGTCTATTCCAATGAATAAAGTGTCACGAAAAGTTCAAACCCACAAAAGTTTGTGTCAATTTCGTCAGCCCCAAACATGTAAACCATTATTTTTTCCAGCATAATTTTTTTTACTCATGTTTTCATCATTTAACAATAAATAATTACAATAAAGATAATTATTAATATTTATTGTAGGATTTAACTTTCTATTGTCATTAAGATGCTTTTAAGGGAAAGAGAATAGTGTTGGTACCAACTAGCATAATTTCACGCGCAGGTTCAATTAATTTGTGAAAGTTCATGATATAGTGCGACGTGACTTTAAAATCAGAGTCGAATGATTCAAAACCTAAGAGTAATAATATTTAGTACCATTGGTGTCGGGTACTAATTTAAGTGGCAATTACATGACATTAAATGATAGATTCACTTAAATACAATGTTAAATGATGCTGGATAACATTGCTCTGATTAGATTGATTCGACCAAAGTCTAGTTGTTCGTGTCAATTTATTTATTTATTTTTCTCATAGATCTCAAATTTCTTGTGATCGCACGTGTCGGTGTCTATATTTCACTAGTGGGCCCCAGCACTACAATTTAATCCAATACATTATGGAGTACATGAACTAACCAAGAAATTGTAGTACTTTTAACTGGGCCCTAATTTCGGTGTGGCCCTTAATTTTAATCGTACGTGCACACGTCCCTATTGCGCCCATCGACTGTCCTAGAAGACTAGAGTAGAAAATTGATTTTATTTTATTTTATTTTTTACCACTTGAGGCTAAGCCACGAAGTAGGTCGAATTAACGACGGTGTTGTCAAATGTTGGAGGGTTTGGTAACGTCGGTTATATATAGTTTTTGTGTGGTTCACAATCTTTCAAAATTGGTTTGAATATTGATTCAAAAAAAAGTTGACGATCAAAACTCCAGAATTATTGGGTCAAATTTGTGATAAAAAAAAATTAAAATAAAATTTCTTATTTTTGAAAATGAATTAGCCAGTTCTTTTCGTTATTTTTATAAGAGTGGATTGAATTTTGGACACGTTATCGATTTCTCATGTTCTACTACGTCAATCATCCTCAACTTCCTTGAAATGTAAAAATTCTATAAACTATAAAGCAATCACTATCATAACCTAACCATGTAAATTAGTTTAAACTTTGATTGGTCAACGATTTTGTAGATCGATTTATATATATTCTCAAAAATATTTTAGGCCCCATTTGATCTACATTATTCTTTCATTAAAATGAAAAATATGACCGTTATCCATCACATCAACATTTAAATTCAAATTTTCTATCTCTTGTGTGAAATAACGGCTATATTTTACATTCTCATTTTACAATAATTTGACTCAAACAGGGGTTTAGTACGAAATGTCCTGAGAATTTTGATTTTATCCATTGCAGGACATGGTGCAAAATATCCTCAGTGCCATAAAATTATATAGACGTATGTATAAAATATTCTATTTTTGTATTTTGTACAATGAATAAATTGATATTTTATTATTATTATTATTATTATTTTTTCATATTTCTGAGAAGAGTTCAAATTCAACCTCGAAGTATTATTATTTGGGATTCCGTCAATTTAATGAGTTGTTACATCAGAATAGAAGACTAATGGTTGATGTATGAGTACTAGTCCCACTCGGACTCATGAAAACCAAACCCACCAAAAGGACAATCATATATAATAATTTAGAGCCCTCACAGCAATCTTACATTGGAGCAATATATTTCGACTTAAATTTTCATGTTGATAGTACAAAATATGTACGTGTATTTTTTCGGAATTGTCATAATCGGAATAGATCTGACCGATATAATTCGATTTCGGTTAAAATTTAATTAGTTTCGAATATTTGCAAGACAATTCTAGGCCAACTCTCAATTCTTGTGACGATATTGGATTTTGATTATGGCCTGAAATTGACTTTTTTGCAATCTTTAAATAAAAATCAACCAATTCAAAGAACCGGATTTGTGGGTTCTAATCTTGTTAGGTTTCCATCGCATTACTTAAATGCTTAGAATTTTTTACTTGTGTTTGGATTGGTCGAGTTCAAATCATGCACATCTTGAAAATTCCTTAAATAATTCTATATCGCAGAGTGTGACGAATAGGGTAGTCCGACTAAATCTTCTTTTTCCAAAAAAAATAAATATAATTAATTAATTAAAACTCAAAATATAATCACCTAATTGCTTGGATGGTAACCATTTCTATACTTGGTTGGATTATAATATTTTATGATAAAATATTAAAAATTGAAAATATAGATATAGATAGAAATGACACGTGGCAGTTAATTTTTGCTTCCCATAGTTGTATATTACTTGTGGAAGTGGGAAATTGTTGAGTTGATTGGAAGAGTTGGACTGAAAAGAATATTCCAAGGCAGCACAGCATTTAGGTTTGTATGATACTAGAATGAAATAATTGATTAAGAAGTGTAGAGCCCCCATCTCTTTGACTTAGAAGTTTGAACCACGTTATTTTGAAAAGAATATATTTTGAAATAGTAATTTGATGAAGAATGTGTGGTTAAAAAAGAAAGAAAAATTATTGATGTGATGAAAAATATTATTTTATTGAAGAATGTGTTGTTAAAAATGAATAGAAGAATGAAAATGAAAATTTCAAAGTGCATCAAACGGGAGCTTAATCCAATTTATACCATCTAAAGACAGTCGAGTGACATGCGTATGTACAACGAGAGAGATGTGTCATGTATAAATAAATTTATCAGTTTTAACATTTTCATGTAAATTGGCTTGTCGACTAGGAATGAAGAGGATTTAACTCTTGTTTGTCTCTCATTCTTTTAAATTATTTTTAATTATACATTAACATGATATACACGTAAATCTAATTTATTTATTCTTTTACTTTTTAATCATTCATTTTTCAAAAATCCGTTATTCGGAACAATATTTTGTCAAAAAATTGTGATTAACGCAAACAAGAACTTCGATTCAGCAAGGTTTTGGCATTCACACCGAGGGTCCCACGATACCAACCTGTGCTTGCCAGCTGCAGTACGGAGAAATAAGAGACAGGCACTTGAGATGATTAAGAAATGACTCAATGAGGCAGGACTTGGCCTATGTTTGAGCTCATTTTTTCTATTAAATTTTCTTTTTATTTTTTTTAAACTTATTTTAAATCAATACATTTTCTCATACAATAATTTTACGTGTAAATTCAAAATTTTTTTAATCCCATATTCTTAAAAAAAACTATTTTGAAATCTGTTTTCCTAAAAAGAAAAGGGGCACAAATAAGGATGAGTAAATTCACCCCTCACGAATGGGGAGGCAAGTTGAACGTCTTGTCACCTCGACCCTCAATTTCAACTAATTTTTGGATTATACGTATCGAGGCTTTAAGACATTACTTGAAGCATGAGCAAAATCTCGTTTGTTGTCATGTTTTAGAGAAACCATTTTTTGTCCATAGGTTGGAGTTTGGATATTTTGAATTTTAAAATTTGTATTTAATGAGACGATAACTTCAATATGTTCTCATGTGACATATCTTGTTTTAGATAAATCTCGACTATGGCAACAATTGGAAACTACATTGAATTAAGAATTGAACAATAAGTGTGCGTTTAATTGACATGAAAAATATCGTCTAAAAAGAAAATATTTTCCTTATTTTAAGAAAAATAAAAAATTACTCCCCCAAAGAAAATGTTTTTCTTAAAAACAAGGAAAATTATGCATATTTTCAAAAGTTGGAAAATTATGCATATTTTCAATAGAAAAAATAGCAATCAAACACTCAAAAATAAAAATTTGGATGAAAAATTGATAATTTTTTCATGGAAAATAAGTGCAATCTAACACATCCTTAATGCAAGTTTGAAAGATGATGACAGTTTCTACTATTGTTATTTAGTCCCATTTGTCCCAATATTATGATTATTATTTAGAGAAAATTAAGTTTTGAAAAGTAATTATTATTTTTTTAAATGTGTAATTGAAAAGTATGAAAAATTTGTAAATTTACGTGTAAAATATTTTATTTTATAAATTTTTGGTTAAAAATGAGTGTAAAAATTAAAAAAATTTGAAATTATGGTTGTCAAACAGATTCATACTAGTGGCGGAGCCTTATTAGGCCCAGGGAAGGCACAGGCCCTCCCTGGGCTTCTGGGCCAAAAAAAAATTTGTGGTCTTTTTTTTTTTTTTTTTATTTTAGTTATCCCAATTCCCAGCCCAAAGTAAAGCCCAATCCCCAGCCCAATCTATTAATCTAATTCTAAGGCAGAGCTCTTCATTCCTTCATCCCAAACCAATTCCCAAATCAACTCGTCACCAGAGTCTCCAACCCTCCACT